>RJWJ010004954.1:0-32834 GCA_004363605.1 Indri indri
GGTTGATCTCTGCTGATATTTTGCTCCTTCTTGTTCTGCTCTCCAACTTTTTCCCATGGAATCTCTGGTAGGTTTTGGCACTTTTCTCTTGGAATTACACCCTATATATGTTTGTTTGTTTTTTGTTTTCATCTAAACTTTTCCTTCTTTCTGAGATGATCTAGCAGCTGGTGTCTCTGGTCAGCCATCTTGTCTCTCTGCGTATTTAAAGCTGACAGGCTGACAACATTCCAGGTGTTTTGTTCATGCTATGCATTTCCCTGCACCAATATCCTAAGGGAAATGGTAGTACACATTATCCCTAAACTTATACTCTAGAGCAGGCCAAACAGCTTTTGTCAGGGAAGAGCTGATAGCATTTCCTAAAATAGAAAGAGGTGAAAACTACATCCGTGGCCACTATATGCATCATTATCTACTTAATGCAGAATTCTGTTCTGGGTCAAGAAAATTAGATGAATCTCAGTAAGATTAGTGAGCTTGTGGCACTACGACTTGCCCTATTCCCACACTCTGCTTCCATTTCTGCAGTAGTCTTAAAAATCAAAACCAGAAATTATGGTACAAACCAGCAGCCTAGGCAGCCACTAGAGGTGGGGATGGGGATGGAGCTCTTCTGAAGCTTCATTTCCAGAGAATTGTAAAGCACAATGACTAAAATGAAAAATTGGCTGGGTGCTGTGGCTCATGCCTATAATCCAAACACTTTGGAAGGCTGAGGTGGGAGGATCACCTTGAGGCCTGGAGTTAAAGACCAGCCTGGGAAACATAGCAAGATCTCATTTGTAGAAAAAAAAAAAAGTTAGCTGAGCATGATGGTGCATGCTTGTAGTCCCAGAGAGGCTGAGGTGAGAAGTTTTCTTGGACCCAGGAGGTCAAGGTTACAATGAGCTATGATTGGGTCACTGTACTCCAGCCTGGGCAACAGAGAAAGACCATGTCTCTAAAAATGAAATAAAAGGAAAAATTCACTAGAGTGTCATAGCAGCAAATTTGAGCAGGCAAAATAATTAATATTCTTTCTTAAAGTGTGAAAAAAAAAACAAACTTGAAGAGAGGTCAAATGAGATTATTCAGTCTGACGAACGGAAATAATAATAAAATAAAGGGAAAATGAACAGAGCCCCAGAGACCTGTTGGACATCATTAAATGTACCAATGTATGTATAATGTGAATCCCTGATGGAGAGGAGACAGACAAAAGGGCATAAAGAATATTTGAATGAGTATTGGTGAAAAAATCCAAAATTTTATTAAAAGAAATCATTGATGTATATGTTCAAAATGTCCAATGGACTCCATGTAGGATGAACTCAAAGAGAGCCTAGAAAAATCACAATAAAACTGTTGAAATCCAAAACAGAGAATATCTTAAAAACAACAAGTGAAAAGATCCTCATTATGTAAAAGGGATCCTCGAAATAAGATCATGACAAACTGTGGAAGTCAGAAGGCTGTTGGATAACATATTTAAAGTACTGAAAAAAATGACTGTAAACAAATAATTCTGTATCAAGGAAAACTACCCTTCAAAAATGAAGAAGAAGTGAAGACATTCATATTTTAACAAAAATAAAATCACTATAAAACCTTTCCTACAAGAAATATAAAAGGATTCTTTAGGCCAAGATGAATCTTGACACTAGATGATAACTTGAATCCACAAGAATAAATAGATAGCACTGATAATGGTAACTACATAGGTCATTGTAAATAACAATATAAACGCATTTTTTGTTTGTACCTTTTTTCCTCCTGTCTTATTTAAAAGACATCTGCATAAAGCAATGTTTATAAATCTGTTTTGATGGACACATAATATATAAAGATGTAATTTATATGACAATAATGACACAAAGGAAGGGTAAAAAATGGAATTATATATGAGAAAAGTTTTTGCATACTATTGAATGAAGCTGGTATTAATCTTAAGTAGATACTTATAAGACATAATATTTAATCCATAGATATATCACAGAGAAAACAAATAAAAATATATAGTAAAAGAAACAACAAGGGAAATAAAGTGGTACAGTAAGCATATGCATTCAACATAAAAGAAGAAAGTAATGGAGGAATAAAGAAACAAAGAAGGTATCAGACATATAAAATACAAACAACAAAATGGCTGACACAGTTTCTAACTTATTGATCATTAAAGTACATGTAAAAGAATTAAGCACTACAATTAAAAGCAGAGATAGGCAGAATGGATTAAAAATATGATCCAACTATAGGCTGTCCATAAGAGACACACCTTAGATACAAAAACACAAGTAGATTGAAAGGAAAAGGATAGAAAAAGATATACCACGAAAACTGTAATCAAACATAAGATGAGGTAGTTTTGCTAGTATCAGACAAAATAGACTTCAAGAAGAAAAAATTATTAGAGAAAAAGAAAAACACTTTATAATGACAAAAATACATTTAACAACAAAATCCCAAAATACATGAAGACCCCATATAGCAAAAGCCATCTTAAGCAAAAAGAACAAATTGGGAGGCATCAATTTACCAGACTTCAACCTATACTACAAGGCTATAGTAACTAAAACATCATGGTACTGGCACAAGAACAGACACATAGACCAATGGAACAGAACTGAGAACCCAGATATAAAAACATCCTCATATAGCCACCCAATCTTTGACAAAGCAGACAAAAGCATACACTGGGATTAGAGGCATGCCCTTCCCCTCTACAACGTTCACCATGTCCATTAGTTGTGAGTTTACCCTCCCAACCCCCTAATCCCTGGAGAATATTACTACCCCGTGAGCACCATAGTGTTGATCAGTTAGTGCCAGTTTGATGGCAAGTACATGTGGAGTACATTCTTCTGTTCTTGTGATATCTTACTTCGGAGGATGGGCTCAAGCTCTATGCAGGAAAATATAAGAGGTGCTAGATCACCATCATTTCTTATAATTGAGTAATACTCCATTGTATACATATACCAAATTTTAATAATCCACTCATGAATTGAAGGGCTTGGGTGAAGCAAAGTCATAAAATGTAACCAAAATGTTTGTACCCTCATAATATCCTGAAATAAAAATTAAAAAAAACTAAAAAAGTAAAAAAAATATTAAAATGTACTAGTATAATTTGTGTATGTTTCTTGTATCTAAAATTATTAAGAAACACAAAATTTTGACAATTAGCATGGTAGCAATTTGTACGCATGGTTAGTAAAGACTGAAATGCATAAACACTTTTAAAAATGTTTTCTGATAAGTTTCAAAAATATTTAAATAATTCATGCCATCTGACAAAGTAATTCAACAGCTAGAAACCTTAAAAAAAGTAATCAATATTGCAAAAGAAGATTTTTGTGTAAGGATACACATTGCAGTTATAACAGTGAAAAATTGTAAGCTATCTAAATGCCTAAATATAAAATTATCAGATAAAAAAGAAAACATACACTGGGGAAAAGAATACTTATTCAATAAATGGTGCTGGGAAAACTGGATAGCCACATGTAGAAGACTGAATCAGGACCCACACCTTTCATCTCTCACAAAAATCAACTCACGCTGGGTAACAGACTTAAACCTAAGGAGTGAAACTATTAGAATTCTAGAGGAAAATGTTGGAAATACTCTTCTAGACATTGGCCTAGGCAAAGAGTTCATGAAGAAGACCCCAAAGGCAATCACAGCAACACCCAAAATAAATAAATGGGTCCTGATCAAATTAAAAAGCTTCTGCACAGCCAAAGAAACTGTGACGAGAGCAAACAGACAACCCACAGAATGGGAGAAAATTTTTGCATGCTACAAATCCGATAAAGGGCTGATAACTAGAATCTACTTAGAACTTAGGAAAATCAACAAGAAAAAAATCAAATAACCCTATCAAAAAGTGGGCAAAGGACATGAACAGAAACTTTTCAAAAGAAGACAGAATAATGGCCAAAAAACATATGAAAAAATGCTCAACATCTCCAATCATCAGGGAAATGCAAATCAAAACCACAATGAGATATCACTTATCCCCAGTGAGACTGGCCTTCATCAAAAAGTCCCAAAACAATAAATGTTGGCATGGATGCAGAGAGACAGAAACACTCATACACTGCTGGTGGGACTGCAAACTAGTGCAACCTCTGTGGAAAGCAATATGGAGATACCTTAAAGAGATACAAGTAGAATTACCCTTTGATTCAGCCATCCCATTACTGGGCATCTACCCAAAAGAACAAATGATACTCTACAAGAAAGACACCTGCACCCGAATATTTATAGCAGCACAATTCACAATTGCAAAGATGTGGAAACAACCCAAGTGTCCATCAATACATGAGTGGATTAATAAAATGTGGTATATGTATACCATGGCGTACTATTCAGCTTTAAGAAACAATGGTGATATAGCACCTCTTGTATTCTCCTGGATTGAGCTGGAATACATTCTACTAAGTGAAGTGTGTCAAGAATGGAAAGACAAGCACCACATGTACTCACCATCAAATTGGTATTAACTGATCAACGCATAAGTGCACATATAAGAATAACATCTATTGGATGTTGGGAAGGGGCGAGGGGGGAGCAGGGTATGGGTATATGCATACACAAAGAGTGCAATGTGCACCATCCGGGGGATGGACATGCTTGAAGCTCGCACTTGGGGGGAAGGGGGCAAGGGCAACATACGTAACGTAAATATCTGTACCCCCTTAATATGCTGAAATAAAAAAAATACGTTTATGTTCACCGTTTATATTAATATTTTATTTTTAAAAGAAACACATTTAAAATACCAAAGTATAAAATAAGTTTCGATGAAATAATCATCCCTGATTGACCAGTATAATTAGAATATTAGTAAGCCATAAAGACTAAGTTGGCTGCTGCTATGCTCATGATTGAATTCTAACTTTTCACACCTGAATGGCATCACTACTGCACAAGCCTGGTTGGTGAGACTTTATAGGAGTCAAGTAGGCCAGTCTGTCATCAACTTTTGACAATGGTGCACTGTGTTTCTGTTTGAAGTGGAATTTGTGAATGGTTGTATAGCTTAACAGTATTTTTTAATTCCATCTCCTTAACAGGCCAACATGTCAAGGAAGACCAAGAGCACGCTGAAGGAAGGAAACAGATTCTTTAAGGAGGATTGGGAATTGCCATATTATGTTGTTTCTGCTAGGGATAAGATGATTGCTTGCTTTGTGATACTGCAATATCAACATTAAAGAAATTCAGTGATCATCAGCATTATGACACTCATAAAGACCACAGATATTTTAAATTAGAGGGAGAGGCGTGAAAGGTTGTATTGAAGAAATTAAAAGATGGAAATCAAAAGCAATGACAATTCTTTCAAGCAGCAATAAGACCTGGAAATAATGCTACTGAAGCAATTTATAAAGTAGCTTATATACTCATGAAAAAGGGAAGCCATTCAGTAATGTAGAAACTGTGAAAGAATGCATTTTCGAAGTTGTACAATGCTTAGACCCCAGTAATATTTCAAAGTACAAACAACTGCCTCTTTCAAGGAGAACCATAACTGATTGCAGCTCCAACTTAACAGAACAACTTCACACACTACTTCAAAAAGAAAATACATATTATTCTATTGCTTTGGATGAATCAACTGATACTACTGATTTGGCACAGGTTTTATACTTCATTTGGGTCATAACAGATGATTTTTTTTGCTATGAAGAATTACTCACTTTGGGTACCCTTGCAAACAGAAAACAAATAGATATCTTCAATAACTTTCAAGATAAATTTCATACACTTGGACTGAATTTGGTAAATTTAGTGAGTGTATGTACCTATGGTGCACCTTCCATGACAGGAAACCATGAAGGGTTTATTGCACAGATAAAGTATTAGCAGATCCAGATGTTCTCATTTCTTTTCATTGTATCTTGCATCAGCAAAATCTCTGTGCTAAACCACTATTTTAAGGGACACTTTGCAACAGGTTATAAGTATTGTTAACTATATTTACACAAATGCAACATGGCAGCATCAATTTCATAACATGCTAAAGTTGAAGGATGAGGTATTCAGTGTGGATTTGTCATATCATTTTAAAATTTGTTGGCTATCACAGGGACAGGTGTTAGCCAAAATTTTATCTCAGTGAGAACAGGCAGTTAAATTTTGTGAAGAACAGATTCAGCAATGTGAATCATTGAAAGAAGATTTTTATAGGAATGCAGCATTTCTGTGTGATATGTCAAATCAAAATGACTTGAATATTTCTTTGCAAGGTAAAACTAAGTCTATATACTATATTTGGCAAAAAAAACCAAGCATTTTGATAAAAGCTATCTTTTTTCAAAACAATTCTTCAAAAGGACATTTTGGGTGAACATTTTCCCTAGTTAGCAAAGGTCACCGAATAACAGGATGATATAGGCAGATCATTTGAAGAATGTGCAGCTGTTATAGATCTTTCAATTGGAGAATACGATGAAAGGTTCACTGACTTTGAGAATCATGACATCACACTCAAATTACCATTCCAGCCTCACCTAGTTGATGTCACCAAGGTAACTAAAGAACTACAGATGGAATTGATTGAGCTCTCAGTAGATCATATTTTAAAGTCATTGCTTGATGCTAAGAAAGATCCAACTGAAATATGGAAAACTGCAGTAGAATACCCATGCCTTTGGTAATTTGCCTCCAAAATACTTTCTTGCTTTTCTTCCACTTATTGCTGTGAATCTGCATTCTCCTATCTAACACAATTAAAAACACCCTTAAGGTCACAAATTACTGATACCCATCTAAAGGATTAACTGAAACAACATGTCTCCATGCTGTAAGCAAATATTCAAATGCTTTCTAACAAAAAACCAACAGAACAAAGTCATTAAATTTTAGCTAACTTTAAAATTAACAAAGAGTTTTCATTTTTGAAAGTATTAAGTATATAGTAGTTAGATTTTTACAAAATAATGTACATTTTTAAGTGTATCTAATTGAAGTTTCTTGAATGCAGCCTTATTTGATTGCAGCTAAATTAATGTGGCTTTCCAACGTGAAAAGTTTCCTCACCCCTGCCTTAACCATATGATCAAGATTAGCATCTCCACTGATGAGACATATTGACATTTTAACCCCTCTTAAGTGATACATTGGGGAAGGCACAATATCCCTTTTGCGATACTCTTGCAAAACATGATACACTCAATCTAATTGAGAAAAAATATCAGGCAAACCAAAATTGAAGCTTATTCTCTCAATATTTGAGCAATATTTTAAAAAGTGTCAAGGTCATAAAAGACAAAAAGATTGAGGAACTCTCACAGACTGAGGCAGATTAAGGACACATGAGAACTAAATACGATTGGGGATCTTGGATTGGATTCTATGTAACAGAAAAGGGATACAAGCAGAAAAACTGGTGAAGTTTGAATAAAGTTTTTAGATAATAGTAGTATACCAAAGGTCTTGGTTTTGATAATTATACCATGTTTATACATGATGTTAACATCAGGGAAGCTGGGTGAAGGGTTCCTGGAAATTCTCTGTACTATTTTGGCAATTTTTATGTAAATCTAAAATTATTTCAAAATCAGTTTAAAAACAAAATTCTGTGGCACACTATAAAGTCGTGTAAACTATATGGATTTATGTTTTTTTATTCAGGATATTATGGGGGTACAAACGTTTTGGTTACATGCACTGTGTTTGCCTCACCCAAGCCAGGGCTACAAGCGTGTCCCTCCCCCATACAGTGTGTTCTGCTTACATTAGTTGTGGGTTCCCCCGCCACCTGAGTGGCACCCAATGAGTATTACTACCATGTGGTTGGTCAGTTACTACCAATATTATGGTGAGAACAGGTGGTGCATGTTTTTCCATTCTTGCGATGCCTCACTTGGGAGGATGGGCTCAATCTCTATCCTGGAAAATACAAGAGGTGCTAGATCACCATTGTTTTTCATAGTTGAGTAGTATTCCATTGTATACATATACCACATTTTATTAATCCACTCATGTATTTATGGGAACTTGGGTTGTTTCCACATCTTTGCAATTGTGAATTGTGCTGCTATAAACATTTAAGTGCATATGTCTTTATTATAGAATGTCCTGGATTTGTATTTTTTGAGGTAAGATTCACATAACATAAAATTCATCATTTTAAGCATTTTTATGCTGTGCAATTCAGTGAATTTTGTACATTTATAGTGTTGTATGACCATCACAACTAATTCTAGAACATTTTCATCACCCCACTAAAAAATCTTGTACACATTAACCAGTCAGTCTCTGTTCCTCACTCGCCCCAACTTTTGGAAACTACTAATCTAATATGTGGATTTACCTATTCTCTTAATTTCATATAAATAGAATCATATAATATATGGCATTTTGTGTCTGGTGTCTTTACCTCAACTCTAAGGTATATACCCAAGAGAATTAAAAATAGATTTTCAAACAAAAACTTGTACAATAATGTCCATTAGTAACATTATTCATAATATCCTGAAAGTGGAAACAACTCAGATGTCCATCAACTGATAAATGGATAAACAAAGTGTGAAATAGTCATACAATGGAATGTTATGAAGCTATAAAAATGAATGAAGTACATGCTGCAATGTCAATGATCGTTACAAGTATTATGATAAGTTGACTTGTATTTTTAAAAGTATTATACACACACACATGCTCCAAGGCTTTGTATAGTTAGAAAAATAAATGAAACTACTGGAATTGTATAGTGAGTCAGTCTTAAAAATATTTTAATCTGGTAGTTGGCTGGATTTTTATATTTGGGATGACTGAAACAAAAATACATATAATCATATGTGTGTGTGTGTGTGTGTGTGTGTGTGTGTGTGTGTGTTGTGTATCTTGAAGGAGCTCTAATCTAACAGCATGGAAACAGGTATACATAGTTATTCATTTGTCCAAAAACAGTTGCTTTTTAGTATGTGTAGAAAATACATCTAAAGCGTAATTACTAAAAGTTTAAAATATAAGATGGTAAGTTTAATCACACTGCCAGGGATTTATCCCATATGAGAATTAACACAAATACAGAAAGACACAATGTTATACAAAAAGAGAAGACTGTTTACTTAATTTTAAGATTTATATATGCATTTATATATTTACCCCTTTAAAATACAAAAGAGATTACATATATGTGTGTATATGCACAGAAAATGTCCAAAAAGCTATATACTTGGGCCGGGCGTGGTGGCTCACGCCTGTAATCCTAGCACTCTGGGAGGCCGAGGTGGGCGGATCCTCCTGAGCTCAGGAGTTCGAGACCAGCCTGAGCAAGAGCGAGACCCCGTCTCTACCAAAAATAGAAAGAAATTAATTGGACAGCTAAAAATATATAGAGAAAAAATATTAGCCGGGCATGGTGGCGCATGCCTGTAGTCCCAGCTACTCAGGAGGCTGAGACAGTAGGATTGCTCGAGCCCAGGAGTTGGAGGTTGCTGTGAGCTAGGCTGACTGCACGGCACTCGCCCCAGGCAAGAGAGTGAGACTCTGTCTCAAAAAAAAAAAAAAAAAAAAAGCTATATACTGATTACTTCTGGGGAGTTGGAAAAGAGGTAGGAATAGAGAGGGGAATTTTTATTTTACATCCTTCTGTGCTTTTTTTTTTTCTTTTCTTGTGAGAATTATTTATTTTTACATCTCCTCACTTTTGGGGGTGCCATATAACTCACTATAGGTCAAGGTCAACCACTCTGAGTTTATGTGACTCCTTTAATTTTACAGTTAGAAAATGGGTCAGGAAAGTAAAATAGCTTATTCACACACAGCCTGCAGCAGAAGCAGTTTGGGGAAGTAACTTCTCTAGACTCATACAGTACTCTTTCCAGTCCCCCACACCTGTTCAATTACATTGCCCATTCCTATGAAATATAATCACAAAACCATCAGTCATTCCAAATGTTCCAAGGATGTTTCCGGAGTACACGATTCAGAGTAGCAATGGAAAGATTCTCACAGTACAATATTTGTCTGTTGCCATAATCCTAAAAAAGGCAATCATATTTCCAAGAATGAAAACAGATGCAAATGTATAAGCAGTTAGAACTGAAACATGTGTTTAGAGTTCATGAATAGCTTCTTTTTTTCCTCCCTAGACATAGTTTAAAGATGTGGTCTTTTCAGCTTTCAGAAGAGCAACGGCTGAGATTCCAGCTTAATCCTTAGGTAACGACTCCCATTGAGGCCATTTGGGACTTTGCTTAGTGTCTCATGTAGGGATTTCTATATTGTTAAGTGGTTTTTGGGAAAACAAAGGGGGTGAAATAACAACCTACAGACCAAGCAACTACCTGAATGGGCTCACTGCTTGGGATTTATGTTGTGAAACTACTCAATCCCTAAACTACCAATGGTTATTTTTATACGATCTTAACACTTTAGATCTGTGAATATCATTATGGATTACCTAATTCACATACCTTATTTTACATACAGGAAAACTGAGGTGTGGAAAAGGAGATGATTTTCAAAAGCCACAGGTTTAGTTCTTTTTGTTTGTTTCATATTTTAGAAGACATATATTGTATTTTCCAGATTGGAGGTAGCAACTAAAAGGGAAGTTCACCTAGATTTTCACTGATTTGTCTTCTCAGAGGTTCTCAAAACATGGTTCCCTGGATGATCAGCATCAACATCACCTGGGGTTTATTAGAAATGCAAATTCTCAATTGGAAACATGGGAGTGGGGGCCTCAAATCTGTGTTTTAATAAGAGTTTCAGGTGATTTTGATACATACTCAAATTTGGGAATTTTCATTAAAATTTATAAATATCATTTATTATATATCTTCTCTGGTCCAAACTGTTCTAGGTTCTTCATTGTGTATTATCTCATTTAATTCTTTTAGTGAGGTGTGTTATTATTCTTCTTATTTAAGTTTGGCACTTACTTAAGGCCAAATAGTAGGTTTCTAATATATGAAGTATGTAATCCCAGATTTTTTTTTCTCTAATCTTCCTTTACTTGGCTCATCCATTTCCTGCCATTGCTTCTTTAACACTATTTCAGGGGTTCCTAATAGCTGTATCTGCATAAGCTGTATCTGCATGTGATGGAGAGTCAAACACCTGGATTCTGGTCTCATCTCTCACTGTATGACTTTGAGTAGTTCTCTTCCCCTCTCTGGGCTTCAGATTCTTTATATGCTAAAAATCAGGGAAATGCAAATCAAAACCACAATGAGATATCATCTTACCCTAGTTAGGATGTCTATTATTGAGAAGACAAAAAAATAACAAATGCTGGCCAGGATGTGGAGAAAGGAAAACACTAGTACACTGGTGGTGAGAATGTAAAGTAGTATAGCCATTAAGAAAAACAGTATGGAGGTTACTCAAAAAACTGAAAATAGAACTACCATATTATTCAGCAATCCCACTGCTGGGTGGGATACAAAAGAAAAAAAATTAGTATATGGAAGAGATATCTGCATTCCCATCTTTATTGCAGCACTATTCACAACAGCCAAGATATGTAATCAACCTAAATGTCCATCAATGGATGAATGGATAAAGAAAATGTGGTATATATATATATATAATGGAATATTATTCAGCCATAAAAAATGAAATTGTCATTTTGTCATTTGCAGCAACATGGATGGAACTTATGGTCATTATGTTAAGCAAAATAAGCCAGACACAAAAAGACAGATATTGCATTTTCTCATTCATGTGGGAGCTAAAAAGTGGATCCCATGGAGGTAGTAGAATGGTGGTTACCAGAAGCTGGGAAGGGAAGGGGAAAGGGGTGGATGAAGAGAAGTTGGTTAATGGGCACAAAAATACAGTTAACTAGAAGGAATAATTTCTAGTATTCAATAGTACAGTATTTATGCTATAATTATAGTTAATGATTTATTATATATTTCAAAACAGGTAGAAGACAAAAGCTGTAATGCTCCCAACAAAAAGAAAAGATAAATATTTGAGGTGATGTATATCTCAATTGTATTTGATCATTACACACTTTATACATGTATCAAAATATCACATGTACCCCAAAAATATGTGCAACTATATGAATAACATTTTAAAAAATGAGAGGACTGGACTCATCTTTGACACCTTCATCAGTAGATACCCATATCTACTCTTTGAAAGGCCCTAATATCCTTTATTTGCCCTTAATATAAATTGAAGTTACTCTCTTCTTTGCCCTGGGGATCTGTGCTTTATGCCTGATCGTCCATGTGTGTTTAAAGACTTTCGCTGCTGAGAAAGTCATTGAAGGCCCTATCTAGCAGATGAGAAAATTATTTTCTTGGGTAAACTCCTATCATGGGGTCCTAGCCTACTTCAGACTGTAATAGGAAGGATGGAGATGAGTTTAACAGAAGAAATAATGTGGTTTCTAGGCAGGTTGACTCGTTGGTCAAATTTTTAGTGGAGGCAAGAGAGTTGGAAGATTATGACATCCTTTTATTACCTGACCAACTACTAGTGTGTCAGGGGCTTTGTGCGGAGCAATATTTATCTAGTTTTCTTAGGGCCAGTGAACTGATACCTCAGTGTGATTTTTAAGTCATTGTGTTGTCAGGGCAGGTCCTATATGGTAGGAAGAACGTTTAGCCTTGAAGTAGTTTTGATTTAAATTCTCAAATCAGTCATTTACTAACTATGTGTTCCAAAGAATGTCATTTAACCTCTCTGTGCCTCAGTGCCCTCATTTGTATAATAGGGTTAATATCATATGCCTTGGCTATCTTACAGAAAAGGCATGAGACGATATATGTGAAAGTGTCTGGAACATGGTAGGAGCTCAGTAAATATTTGTTGTTGAAGTCCACGTGGAGTGTGGCCAGCAGTTACTCTAGTTAACAACTATTTATTTTAGTGTTGGAAGCAACACTTGGGAAAAAGAGCTGGAAGCTTACTATTCCACCCTTAGGCCCATTCCTTTTGACCCCTGGAATTCCCAGGCAAAATGTAGCTAGCTCTGGCAGAGGAAGCACTTGGAACCTTGATGAAGCAAAACCTGGTAGAGGCAGTTGGAAGGCGATGGGGCACAGGGAAAGTCCCTGCTTAAAAGGTGCAGATAGGGGAGGTTAGAGTGGACCAACAAAAACATTGTTGCAAAGGAGTCCAGAAACCATGTTCGGATTGCTCTATTTTAAGCAAAATGAAAGCACTCCACCTAGGCCTAACTTTTTTGATGCTGAAGATCTCTCATCCCCTCTTTATCCTGAGTCCTAGTTCCAGAAAATTGCTGGATTGGTGTTAGAAAAGCAGCTTTAGACTATACACCAGCATATGCATTACTAATACCCCTTGACTACATTTTCCCCTCTTCCCTCCCAAATTGATTCCTTATCTGGTGCTCAGTCCTTAGACTGTTTTTGGTAGACTGGCCTCTGGAGGCAACAGGAGGAAGTAGAAGTAGATCACCAATTTGCTTTTGTCTCCCATCATTCTTTCTGTCTAAATCCAGAGGACTAAACTGTGTTAATTTCTCTGGCTCATCTTCAGGCATCAACTTCCATAGTTAATGGCTGGGTGTCAGCATGTCTTATGTCCAAATGCTTCTCTGTATTCTATTGTCCACCCTGTTTCAGGTACCAACACCTGAGAGCTGGCCTGTGGGTCAGTAGAGACTGGGATTTCAAGAAAACCCTTGGTTATTAATATTATAATTTATTATATATCTTCCATAAGCCAAACTTTGTACTAGGTACTTCAGTGCATATTATCTCATTTAATCCTCCCAGGGAGGCATGGTATTATTATTTTATTTTTTGTATATAAGGAAACTAAGGCCCAGTGAGATAAAATGCCCTTACTAGGGTCACTCAACTAGTAAGTAGGGGACCTAGGATCAAAACCCAAGTCTGTCAGACTCCATGTCCTTAGCTTGGACACTTAGAATCACCTGGGTTACAAATCTAGATGGCCTCAGAGTAGCTTCTCCTTCCTTCTAAGTGATCCTTTACCTAGGCTTGGGTTTGAGCAATTGAGATGAATCTGGTCACTAGTTCTCTGCTTCCCTGGACAATTGTACAGGAGAAAGTTTGGACCCCAAAAAACCACTTCTACTTTAGCCCTTATGTAAGTGATCAAAATGGCCAAGTGTCAGAAGAACAGCCCTAAGAGCAATGTCAAATTCGTCTTTTGGTCTAACTCGTTTGCTGTTAATGTATAATCACCTTACAGCAAAATAATACTTATGCAAACCATTGACCATTTATAAGATTGGCTTTCTTCTGAGTTTTCTTTGATTAGAACTCTGAGCTCTCTGTGTGTAAGTTCAGTCATGTTTTTTTTTTTTGCTTATTTTGGATAGATGTTTGCAACCTAGAAAAATTTAGAGGGATAATTTATTAAAGGTATTCACAGAATATTTGAGGTGGCGAGGATCTTAGACATCATGTCCCATAATCCCTTGACACTGATGACAGAAAAAATGGGGGGGAAATTAGGACTTGCCCACGGCCATGCCCTGAGCACTCCGGCTTCCAACTTTCAATCCAATGGGCTTTCTACTCTGTTACAACAGTGCTTAATATTCCCCAACTAATTATTTCAGAAGCAGTTGGTGGATAGGAGCTAAGGAGTTCTTTCTGATATCCCAAAAGCATGTCCTTTAGGGAACAGTATAGTATTAGACAAGAGTTAGAAGCATACATAAGTAGGTCTGATGTTTAAATAGTTATACCAATGTGGTTGTATAAATTATATTTAGCAATTGTCCATTCTTATGGGTTAATGTCTGTGACATACCAGTTGTAAAATATTTTGAATGTCAATCATGCTTGAAGGCACTGAGCAGATAATGCAAACAAGGGAGGTGGCCCATGAGGATATGGTAATAAACTAGATAGATCAAGCCCTATCTAAAGGAGGAGACCTATATTCAGTTCCAGATCATTACTTCTATGCAGGAAAATAGGCCCAATGTTCCTAGGTCTCAGTTCTTAAGAGAAGCCAGAAATTCATAATTTTGAGTAAAGTTGTCGAATTTTTAAATGGTGGCAACTATTTTAAGTTTTAAAAAACTCTCTATGGACTTACCCTTCTGACCATGATGGAATAACAGCAAAAAGATTTATCTACCCACTAAACAACTAGAAAGCAAGATAAAACTTATGAAATAACAGTTTTCTGAAATTGGAGTATATTCAAGGTAGGACTTTAATCTCTAAGAAAAGAAAAACAAATAACTTAAACCTGAACATTGCCCTAGTTTGCAGTCTGGAAAAAGTTTTCAGGCTAAAGTACATGGTGAAGGAACCCAAATAGAATGTGGTGATCTTGCTGACTTGAGGAAATAATAATAAAAATTCAGGAAAGTCAAGTTAGCTATAATTTGTGAGGCAGAACACCAGAGAGAAGGCTGACTGCACAAAGAGGAAACTCTATATAGGGGCCTCCTAAATCTTTGCCTTAGTACTGGTCTTCAGATGGGTGAGAGGAAACATATTGAGGCTAGGAAAAGAATCACTGGAAAATAGTGGGTTGAACAGCTCTCAGAGATCATAAAGATATAGGAAGACTTCATGCTTCTACCCACTTGAGTGGAAAGACCTGATAATGCAAAGGGCATCAGGTAGAGTCCTTAGAAAGGTGTAGCCTTAGTAGTTGGGTTAAATTAGCCCTACACTAAACATTGATCTGTATTCACTTTAAAAAAAAAATCTTGAAAGTAGCATTAAATGGTTCCAATTGATTCCAAGTAACTTAAGTGCACATCAGAACAAAGTCCAATGAAATATGGTACCCCAAGAGTGTAAAATACAAAATGTTCAGATCCAATGAAAATTACTGTGTCAGCAAAGAGGCAGAAAAATAAGACCATATATGTCAATCCATAGACATATACCCATACGTAACAGAGGTGATGGAATTAGCAGACAAGGGTTTTAAAACCCATATGTTCAAGAAAGAAGATGAAAGCATAAAAATAAGAAAAATGTAAGAAAAAGACCCAAATGTGAATTCTATGAATGAAAAATACATTAAAAAAATAAAAAATATACTGGATGGAATTAAGTATGGATTAGACATTATATAATAAAAGATCAGTAATATTGAGGATGTTGCGATATAAACTATTCACAATGAATTGCAGAGTGAAAAAAGACCGCTAGTTTTGTCAGTGACCTATGAAATAATATTAAACCATTTAAGATATATGTAATTGGATCACTCACTGAAAAGGGGGAGAGATCCCTGAAAAGGAAATATTTGTGGGAAGTAATGGCTGAAAATTTCCCAAATTTGATGAAAATTATGAAGTCACAGATCTAAAAAGATTAACACATTGCAAGCAAAATAAACACAAAGAAACCAGTATCATAATAAAATTGGTAAAGTACCATGAAAAAGAGGAAGTCTTAAAGGCAGCTTCAAAATGCGAACATAATAGAAAAACAGAAGCACAAATCCATTTTGAACATATGTCTACTACATTAAAAAAGCTTTAGTTGTACAGTCAGATTTTAATTATTTCTGATGAAAGAGGAAAGTCAAGAATTATCAAAATATGTTATATTTAGTTTTGCAATTAAGTCAGAGGCATCCTGCTTACTGTCCCCAACAAACACATGAACATGCACAGAAGGACAAACACATACATAAATATATATGTGTATCATTGTTCCACATCCCTGTCTACCTGCCCAAGCACTCAGGTTGATTGTTGGCTATTTTTCAAAATTTCACACTATTAAGGGGCTACAAATGTTTTTGGTTACATGGATAACTTTTGTAATGCTTGAGTCATAGCTCTAAGTGTGCCCATCACTCAAATAGCGTTCACTGTAATGGTTAGGTAGGTTTTTGCCCCTCCCCTCCTCCAATCCTCTCCCCTTCCTCCTGGTTGATTTCCCCTGATCTTTACTTCCCTCTGTGCACGTGTGTGCTTATTGGTTAGTTCCGATTTAACAGTGAGTACACATGGTGTTTGTTTTTCCATTCTTGAGATACTTCACTTAGGACAATGGTCTCCAGTTCCATCCAAATTGTTTCAGAAGTCATTGATTCATCCTCTGTATGGCTGAGTAGTACTCCATGGTATACATATACCACATTTTATTAATCCACTCATGAATTGATGGGTGCTTGGGTTGACTGTGCATCTTTTCAATTATGAATTGTGCTGCAAGAAACATTCAAGTGCACATGTCTTTTTGATAAAAAAGACTTCTTTTTCTTTGGGTAGATACTCAATAGTGGGATTGCTGAATCAAATGGTAGGTCGACTTTTATTTCTTTGAGGAGTCTCCATACTGTTTTCCAAAGAGTTAATATTTTGCCATCCTACCAGTAGTGTACAAGCATTCTTTTCATTTTGCATCAAGGCTAACATCTGTTTTTCTTGGGCGTTTTAATAAATGCCATTCCAACTGTGGAAAGGTGATAGCTCATTGTGGTTTTAATTTACTCATTTCCCTGATGATTAGTGATGTTGAGCATTTTTTCATATGTTTATTGGCCACTTGTCTATCTTCTTTTGAAAAGCTTCTGTTCATATATTTTGCCCACTTTTTAATGGGGCTGTTTTTTTTCCTTGCTAATTTGCTTGAGTTCCTTGTAGATTCTGGTTATTAGTCCTTTATCAAATGTATAGTTTGCAAATACTTTCTCCCATTCTGTAGATTGTCTATTTGCTCTGTTGATTATTTCCTTAGCTGTACAGAAATGCTTTAGTTTAATCAAATTTAATTTATTTTTCTTGTTGCTGTACGTGGTCTTAGTCATACATTCTTTGCCTAGGTAGATATATAGAAGTGTTTTTTTCCTACATTTTCTTATGGTTCAATGCCTTACATTTAAGTTTTTTATCCATCTAGAATTAATTTTTGTGAGCAGTGAGAGAAAGGGGTCCTGTTTCAGTCATTTGCGTGTGGCTATCCAATTTTTTCAGCACCATTTATTGAATAGGGATTATTTCCCTCAGTGTGCATTTTTATCTGCTTTGCGAAAGATCACTTGGCTATAGGTAGATGATTTTATATTTGGGTTCTCTATTCTGTTTCATTGGTCTATGTCTCTATTTTTGTACCAATACCATGCTATTTTGGTTACTATAGCCTTGTAGTATAGTTTGAAGTCTGGTAATGTGATACCTCCAAATTTGTTCTTTTTGCTTAAGACTGCTTTGGCTATCCAGGCTCTTTTTTGGTTCCAAATGAAGCATAGAACTATTTTTTTCTATATTTATGAAATATGATGTTTGTATTTTGATGGGGATTGCATTGATTCTGTAAATTATTTTGGGTAGTGTGGACATTTTAATAATGTTTATTCTACTTATCCGTGATCATGATATGTTTTTCTCTTTGTTTGTGTCATCTACGATTTCTTTCCTCAGTGTTTCATAGTTCTCTTTGCAGAGATCTTTCCCCTCCTTGGTTAACATGCAAATAAGTACATAACATATAGTGCTATATCTGAGATAGTATGCATAAGGTGACTTTTGAGTGTAAAGAAAAAACATTTAATATTGTCTGGGGAGTGAGAGGACCAAGAAGACCTCCAAGAAGAGGTTGCACTTGATGTGAGCCTAGAAGGCCACACAGAATTTGGCTAGACAAAGATCAGTATCTCTCACATTTCAGTTTAAGAGATAGGAGAGAGTACGTGCAAAGGTACAAGAAAATGGAGAACATAAGAGAGTATAGCTCATTGGAGGATGGGCTGTGAGCATAGAATGCCTGTTGGAGGGGTGGGTAATACATGTTGGGAGGAAAAATACTGCTACTGCTAATAGGTAATATTTACCAAATACTTATAATTACCAGACACAGCTAAATGCTTTATGTACATTATCTAATTCTTGCAACAATACTATGTATCACTGTTATCCTAGCTGTACAGATGCAGGAAATGAGGATTAGGGAAATTGAACAACTTGCCCAAAGCTACATAGCTGGTAAGTTATGCATGGGAGCGAGATCATGGAAGAGGCTTATGTGCCATGCTAAGTTGTTTGGGCTTTATCTTGAATAGGTTGAATGGCCATTGAGGTTTTTCTTTTTTCTAATCCCTTCTCATAAAGAAATAAATTGGAGGAACTCGTCTAGAAGAAATATCCCTGGAAATTCTGAATAAGAACCCAGGAAAAAATCCAAAATCAAATCCAAAAGAGTCTAGGAAAAAAGAAAAGTCTAGACATAAGCTAAACATGACAGAGGCTTAAGGGGAGTTCTTGGTGGTTGGTTTAAAAAGAGAAGTGGTAAAATCGGACACGAGGGATTTGATAAAAGCGGGAAGGGGGAGGGATGAGGAAATGGCTTGGGGAACTAGGTAGCTATTAATATTTATGGAGATTAGAAATGTAGGTGGAAGAATAAATTCATTTGGGGTTTGGTGCTTTTGTGGTATGCTTGGTCAGTAGAACTGGATTCAAGTCCTCATTCCATTAATTACTATTCAGGTGACCTTGGGCAAGTCAGTTAATCTCAAGCAACTTGAGTCTGTATTCTCATCTGTTAAATGGGAAGACTTTTACCTACAGGTAAGATTGTACTCCCGTGATTATCAAATTAAACAGTATATGTACGATGCTTTGTGCCCTACGAACTGTATACAATAGAGGTTATGATGAATATGTGTGGTGTAGATTCAGCTGCATAGCCACATTTTCAGTCTCCAGAAACTTACATTATAACACTACATCACAATTTACTTTCCGGATATCCATGTCATAAAGCAATCTTTTATGAATCTAGCCACATAAGTGATTTTTAATTGAAATTTTTGTTGAGACGATTATAGATTCATACACAGTTGTAAGAACAAATGTGGGGTGATCTTGTGTACCCTTTACTTGGTTACCCTCAATGCCAACATTTTTCAAAACTATAGTAAAATAGCACAGCCTGCATACTGACATAGATACAATTCACCAATCTTTTTCAGAGATCTCCAGTTTAACTTGTACTCTTGTGTATGTGCATCTGTGTATTTACTTCTATACAATTTTATTACCTGTTTAGGTTCATATATCCACTACTACAGTCAAGATACTGAACAGTTCCATCACCACAAGCATCCTTTATGTTTCCCTTTTATAGCCATGCCCACTTACCTTCCACCCACCCATTTCCACCCCCTGAAAATAACTGATACCTTCTCTACCTCTAAAACTTTGTCATTTCAAGAAAGTTATATGAATGGAATCATACAGTTTGTGGCCTTTGGGAACAGGTTTCTTTTTAACATTTAGCATAGTTCTCTGTAGATTCATCCAAGTTGTCGAATGTATCAATAGTTCATTCCCTTCTATTGCTGAGTGGTATTCCATGGTATGGGTATACCACAGTTTACTATTCATCCACTTAAGGGCATATAATCTGTTTTCATCTTTTGGCTGTTACAAATAAAACTGCTATAAGCATAAGTTTTCATTTATGAATGTCAAAGAGTATAATTTCTGGCTCATATGATAAGCACATATTTAGTTTTTTAATTAACTGAAAAACTGTTTTCCAGAATGACTGTACCATTTTGCATTCTCACCATCAATGTATGAATGATCTAATTTCTCTGCATCCTTGCCAGCATTGATGTTTGTCACCATTTCTTATTTTAGATATTCTGATAGCTGTGCCTTTAATTTAATTTCCCTCATGGCTAATTATGTTGAACAAATTTCACCTGTTTGTTTGTCATTTGTATATCCTCTTTATGAAATGTCTGTTCATTTCTTTGATCTATTTTTTAATTGCATTGTTTGTTTTTTTACTGTTGAGTTTTGAGAGTTCTTTGTATGTTCTAGATACTCTTTCTTTGTCAGATATGTTGTTTGTGAACACTTTCTCCAAGTCTGTAACTTTTCTTATCACATGAGATTTTACAGAGCAAAAGTTTTTAATTTTGATGAGTCCCAGTTTATCAATTTTAATTTTTGTGTTTTATGCCTTTGGTGTCAGCTCTAAGAACTCTTTGCTTAGCTTTAGATTCCAAAGATTTTCTCTTACAATTTTCTAAAAGTTTTATAGTTTTGAGTTACATTTAAATCTATGATCCCTTCAGTTCTGCCCACGTGGCCTCCCTCACCTCCTGAGTCCAGCTCCCAAATCTTCCCACCCTGTGTCCCCCTAACAGCCTACCATTTAATCCAGCAATGCCACTATTTGTTATCTACCCAAAGGAAAAGAAGACTTTTCATCAAAAAGGCATCTTCATGCGAATGTTTATTGCAGCACAATTCACAATTGCAAAGATGTGAAATCAAACCAAGTGCCCATCAATTCATGAGTGGATTCATAAAATGTAGTATACGTATACCATGGAGTACTACTCAGCCATTAAAAAAAGACAAATTAATACCTTTTGCAACAATCTGCGTGGAACTGGAGACCATTGCTCTAAGTGAAGTGTCTCAAGAATGGAGAAACAAACACCACATGTACTCACTGTTAAATTGGAACTAACCGATGAGCACACATGTGCACAGAGGGAAGCAAAACTCAGTGGAAAGCAACCAGGGGGTAGGGGGAGTAGGGGAGGGGCAGAAACCTACCTAACGGGTACAATGAAAACTATTCGGTCACACCTATAGCTGGGACTCAAGCATTATAAAAGCGATCCCTGTAACCTAAAACGTTTGTACCCCCTTAATATTTTGAAATTCAAAAAAAATTAAAAGATAAAATGATATCCATTTTCAGTTACTTTTTGTATAGGTTGTGATGGGTTTTTTTTTGTCCCAGGGTTATCCAATTGCTGCCACATCAATTTAATGGGTTTTCCATCTTTGTCAAAAATAAGTTAGGCATATTTGTGTGGATCTTTTTCTGAGTGTTCTATTCTGTTCCATTTACCTTGTCTTTATATCTCTACCAATACCACACTATCTTGATTATTGTAGCTGAATAGTTAACAATATCAGGTAGAGTGATTTCTCTCACTTTGTTCTTTTTTGTTAATATAGTTTTAGCTATTCTAGGGTTTGTGGTGTTTTATATAAATTTTAGAATAGGCTTGCTTATGTCTCTAAAACACCTTGCTGGGGTATTAATAGGAATTACCTTAAACCTGTAGGTTAATTTGGGAAGAATCGATGTCCTTACTATGTTGAATCTCCCAATCCACGAACACGGTCTATATTTCTATTTAGGTCTTATTTGAGTTATTTCATCAGAATTTTAAAATTTTCAGCATACAGGTCCAGTACACGTTTTGTTAGGGGTATATCTAAGTATTTCATTTTCTTTGGAGTGATTATAGATGGTATTGTGTTTTTAATTTCAGTTTTCACATGTTCATTGTTAGGATATAGAAATATGATTGATTTTTGTGTGTTGATTTTATATCCTGTGACCTTGCTGAACTCACTTATTATTGCCAAAATTATTTTATAGATTTCCTTGGGATTTTCAATGCAGGCTATCATATCAGAGAATAGAGACAGTTTTATTTTTCTCCTTCCATTTGTATGCCTCTAATTTATTTTCCTTGCTTATTGCAGTGGCTAGCACTTTAGTATTATGTCAAATAAGAGTGATAAGAGTGGATATCCTTGGCTCATTCTTGATATTAGAGGAAAAGCATTCTGCCTTTCACCATTAAGTATGATGTTACCTGTAGGTTTTTTGAACATATTCTATATCAAGATGAGGAAGTCCCCTTCTATTCCTAATTTTCAGGGAGTTTTTAATCACAAATGGGTGTCACATATGTAATTTAAAATTTTTGAATTGTCCTGTAAAAATGTTTTTTTAAAAATGGTGTTAATTTAAATATACTTTATTTAACCTAGTATAATGAAGTATTATTGTTTCATCATGTGATGAACATAAAGATTATTAACGAGGTATTTTACATTTTTTTTCGTACTAAGTCTTGGAAATCTGGGGTATATTTTACAGTCGTAGGACATCTTAATTCAGACTAGTTAAATGTGCCTAGTAGCTACTGTATTGGACAGAGCAGGTCTAAAGCAGCAAAACCTCAGGGAAGAAAGAGTAAACATCTTCTTAACCAAGGAACTTGAGTTGATCTACTTTGTTCTTTTTTCTCCTTAATCTTTTTGAAGGTCCCATGGTGATCAGAATATCATAGTTCTTCTGAGTATTTTGAGTTCTCAATTCAAACTGATATATAGTGCAATAATTTTATGCTCTATTTAAAAAAATATAGTTTCGCTTGTAGATTATTTTAGTTTGATATTCAGGAAGTCAATAGATAGAGGAATAATTCCTGGTGGCCATCTTTTATCCAATTTGGCCACTAGCACAGTTAGAGCCCCTGGATTAACTATATGAGCATGACCTAAAATCACAGGATATCAGTGGAGTAGGAGGGGTGTCAAAGTCTAAAATTATAGTTATCTCACCAAAGAGCTGTGTAACCTTGGATAAATCCCTTGACCTCCTTAAGCCTCAGTTTACCCATCTAAAAGTAAAGACTCTAAAATCTCTTCGAGTTTGAGGACTGTAAGAAAGCTCTTTGATTCATGTACTCTGTCAATAAATATTTGTGAGGGTTCTATTATGTGTCGGATGCTGTACCTGCAGATAGAAAACTTTATTCTTTACTCTTTACTCTCTTGGGTCTTATAGTCTATTGAGAGAGATATAATTAAACAAATAATTTCAAAAATAAGTTACAGTGATGCAAATGCTATAGAGGAAATATCCAAAGTTATCTAGCATACTTGGCAAGGGGAAAAGACCAGGAAAGGCTGAAACATGCTGACAAAGCATGTTGGTCAGTAGCTTTTTGTCCCATTGTTAAACTCATTTATGCTAAAAGCTAAAACATCAGCATAAATTTAAGTATATTTAGTGGTTATATTCTAAATGACTATAAATTAAACACAGTACCCCAAGACAGAGGACTTTTCTCCTTGTGGACAGAAATTATACGATATTAATAATGATAATAAAATGGTTTTGAGCAAAACAAGAATGTCTGGGCTTTGAGAATGTGGCATATAACAACTGTAGAAGGAACTGGGTTTGTTTAATCTGGAAATGACTTGGGGTTTGAGTGGGGTAGGATATAAGGTAGCTTTATTCAGATAGCTGAAGTGTTGTCACAGGGTAATGATAACAGTTTTGTTCTGTGTAGTCCCAGGGAGGAAGCTGCATTAAAATATCAGCTAAATTTAAGAAAAGTCTTTCTAATAGTCTGTGGGGGTCCACAGTCATTGCGGGAGGGTTGTGGGTTTGAGGGAGATTAAAGTTCTAATAAGTTTGTTGTACTTGATGACCTTCATAGTTCCTTTAAACTTTGAAATTCCAGAAAATTCAACATCCTTTAGGGAGATGAAAAACCAAAGAAATCCATTAGGTTGTTTTTCTAATTTTGAAAATGGAACGTAGACAAACTGCAGACATTGGGTAGGAAAAAAAACTGGGAGGTAGAATTTAAAAAGTCAATAACTCAGAGAAAGCCTGGAAGCTATCTAAAAACCCAGGATGTGTGTGGCTAGAGATCAAAAATACCAGGGACTTGGAAAAAACCAAAAAACCACAGCATAACTACCTGGCCAAATCAAAGAAGCTATTACAAGGAGAGAAGGCATCTTTCAAAGACTTGAAAGACAGTCCAAATCTGGAGAACAGGGAAGCACACAACTTGTAAAGCTCAGGGTGGGGGTGGGGTAGTAGAAATTTCTAGGAACTGAGGAATGGGGAGGGGCGGGAGCAGAGAGACTTCCTGATGAGGCACAGCATTTAGTGGTGTGATCTGTCCCAGGGTGAGAGAGATGGATGATAGTTTCCGTTCTTTGTTTTATCATCCCAATATTTATCATTTTACTACTGCCCTATCCTGGTATTCTGCCCTCCAAGTATCTTTCTTTATCTTTCAATCAAAGTATATTATTTTTACACTTACTTTAAGAAAACTTTGTTTTATATTCTGAATTTAAAAAGTAGAGGACTCTGCTCACTCATCAAAAACTCGAGTTAGTAAAGATGTTCTTATTTATATATTGACTCTTGAATGAGTTTTTCCCTCATTTAAATCAATATCACTTGATAGCAAAAGGTTCCCTACTTCTGATTTTGCCACAGCCAAGCTGAGATTATGATCAGCGGGAGTGGTAATGGGAAAGGCAGATAATCAACAATTTCTAGCTCTCTGTCCTATTTATAGTGGCAGAACCTATTCATTTCATAGTTCCTAAAATGAGAAGAAAGCCTAAGAAATCAGAATCATTTGCTTTGGTACGACAGTAGGGGTGAAAAGGTATTTGAAGGAGGACACCAAGAAACCCACTGCTTGGTAGGAATGGAAGGAGTGGATTGTCAAGGGAGTACATATAGATCTGCTATAGTCCTACTGAGATTTCATTTCAAACCCAAAGGAGAGCCATTCTTGAGTCTTTAGTTGTATTAAACTCCATCCTTAGTGGCAACCTGGATCTGATTTCCCTCTTTATTTAAGACTTCATATGAACCATATACTTTTATAATTAAGATGAAACCATTTTTGAGAGAAGTTAAGTTACTACCAACAGATGTTTTCTATTAGTGGGATGTCTTACTTACTCTTCCCATAAAATGGCAAAATGGATGATGTTAATAATTAAATTATGATTAGACATAGATCTGTGACATTTCCAAATTCATTTGTCAAATATCTTGCTGGTATGCCTGGTATTTCACTGATAAATCCTCATCCAGATGTTGTCATCTTATAGTAGATTTGAGAACAAGTTCTGCTGTTTGAGATTGCTCTACCTACTTTGCCTTGTAGCAATGCATTCTTAGGGGAAAATAATGACAACCTAGTACTGGGCTTGTTACCTCCAGGCTTGGACACTGGTAGGCACTCAAGGTCAAACAGAGACTGTTCCACACCATCTAGCTGGTAGCAGGAGGAATGGGAGCTGTTCTGTCCTCTCCAGCTATTTCAGGAGGTAGATATTCAGATTTTTTTCTTGGAAGTCTTAGAATCTCAGCCCTGGTGAAGTGTGGGAACATACTTCTCAGTAATTATAAAATGGCCCAATACAACAAACTTGTAACTATTATACCTGAATTAAGACACATGAGAACAATTTCTTCATTGTCATCTGTCAAGAGTGATGTCTTTTACTTGCCTTAAAATTATAAAAAATGTCTCCTATTTGGATGGTGGTTTACACATTCCAAAGCATGCTCACTTTTTTGGTCTCATTTAATATTCTCAATAGCTTCTTGAGGGAGATGTAACTGTCCTCATTTTACAAATGAGGAAATAGGTTTGGAGAGATTAAGGAACTTTTTAAAGATTTCACAGCTGTGAAAAGGCAAAGCTGGACTTCATTAAAGCCCATGTTTCCTGGCTCCAAATCTAGTGTTCTTTTGCAGGTATTGCACTTCCTCTCATTTAATGGCCAAGAAAGCCTGAAACTGAAATAGATCACATAATAAGTAAATGGAAGAACTGGGACATTGAAAAATTTTAAGGCTTGAACATTCTCTTTCCACTCCTTCACAATTACTTTTTGTAACATTTGAATCCAACACACACACACACACACACACACACACACACAAATGTTATTTCTCCGCCTGAGACTCTTCAGTGAATCCTCACTGCATTTTAGAATACAAACCAAACTTCGTTCCATGGTTTATAAATCCCTCCCTCACACCTGAGGGACATGGTATGGCCTCTGTTTAGTGTACTATTACCCCCACTTGTCTTACTTTGGGTTCCCCCCAAACAGAGCCTCCAATAACAACTCGAAAGTCAGTAGTTTATCAGGGAGGTGAGCTTAAGAAGCAGGAATAAGACAGCAGAAAACATGAGACAGGGTAGAAAAAATGGCAATATTAGGGGGGCATCATTGAAGTTCTTTATGGAAGAAATGGGGGCTTGACTCTGCCAGGATGTGACAAAACCATAGAGAAATCATTGAGGAAAACTTCCCTGGTATCACCAAAAATTCAGACATACAGATACGAGATGGATATTGAACACTGAGAAGATTCATAGCAAATAGCTCATCTCCAAGACACATAGTAATCAACCTGGCCAAAGTCAAAATGAAAGAGAAAATTCTGCAAGCAGCAAGACAAAAGCATCAAATAACCTACAAATGAAAACCCATCAGGCTAACCGCAGACTTCTCAGCAGGAACCTTACAAGCCAGAAGGGATTGGGACCCCATGTTCAATTGACTTAAACTGAACAACTGCTAGCCTAGAACTTTGTATCCTGTAAAACTAAGTTTCACAATTGAAAGAGAAATTAAGTGTTTTCCAGACATGCAAACACTCAGGGAATTTGCCATGACCAGACCTGCCCTGCGTGAAATACTCAGAACAGCATTATACACAAATCAGCACAAAAGATACCCACCAGTGTAAAATCATCTAACCCCTCCACCCCGAAACTCACGACAATATAATGAGAATTAAAACAAAGCAATAAGGGACCATACAACAAGATGAACAGATCAACATCCCACATATCAATGCTATGAATTAATGTTAGTGAACTGAATGGTTGTCTGAAAAGACATAGACTGGCTGAATGGATGAGAAAACACAACCTAGGCATATGCTGTCTCCAGGAAACACATATAAACCACAAGGACGCACACAAGCTTGATGTGAAAGGATGGAAAAAAATATTCCACGTGAATGGAAATCAAAAGAGAGCACGTGTGGGCATTCTCATATCAGATAAAATTGACTTTAAACCAACAAAGGTAAAGAAAGACAAAAAGGGTCATTATGTAATGGTAAAGGGAGCAATTCAACAAGAACATATAACAATCCTAAATATATAAGTGCCCAACACAAGAGTTCCCAGATACATAAAGCAAATTTTATGAGAGCTAAACAAAGAAATAAATAGCACCATAGTAATTGCTAGGGACCTCAACATCTCCACCATCAGAGCTCGACAAATCATCAAAACAGAAAATAAATAAATAAATGGATTAAACCAAAGTCTAAACCAAATGGACCTAACAGACATTATTAGTCACAAGAAAAATACTCAAACCTACACATATTGATGGAAATTAAACAACCTGCTGCTAAATGATTATTGAGTCAAGATGAAATTGAGATAGAAATCAAAAATGTTTTGGAATGAATAACAAAGGGAACACAAGCTATAAAAATCTATGGAACATAGCAAAAGCATTCTTCAGGGGAAAATTCATAGCCTGAAATGACTACATCAAAAGACAGAAAGATCACAAATTAACAACCTAATGTCACACTTCAAGGAACTAGAAAAAAATGAATAATGCTGCCACAGGCATTTGTGTACAAGTTATTGTGTGAGCACGTTTTCGATTTTCTTGGGTATATACCTAGGAGTGATATTATTCGGTCATTTGGTAACTCTATGTTTAACTGTTTGAGGACCTGCCAAACTGCTTTCCAAAATGGCTGCACCATTTTACATTTCCACTCTGTGTGTTGTCATTTCATTTTCTTGATGGTGTTTTCTGAAAGTCAAAATTTTTAAGGTTGATGCAGACCAATTTTTCTTTTGTTTTTCTTTGTTCCTTATGTTTTGGTGTCACATCAAAGAAATCATTGCCTAACCCATGATAATGAGATTTCCTCATATTTTTCCAACAATTTTATCGTTTAGCTCATATATTTATATCTTCAATACATTTGAGTTAATCTTATCTATGTTTTGGGTTAGGGGTCCAACTTTATTCTTTTTCATGTGGATAACCAATAGTCCAACAGCCCCATTACCATTTGTTGAAAAGACATTTCTTTCTCCATTTAACTGTCTTGGTACCTTTGTTGAAAATTAATTTACCATGAATACGAGGGTTTATTTCTGGGCTCTCAATGCAGTTCCATTGATCTATGTGTCTATCCTATGCCACTCCTATACTGTCTTGATTACTATAGCTTTGTAGTAAGTTTTGAAATCAAGACTTGTGAATCCTCCAATTTTGTTCTCTTTTAAAACATTATTTTGGCTATTCTGGGTCCCTTAAATTTCCATATAAATTTTAGAATAATTTTGTCAATTTCAAGTCCTACAAAGAAGCCATCTGAGATTTTTTTCTTTTTTTACAGAATTGTGCAAAAACTATTGATCAACTTGGAGAATATTTCCATCTTAGCAATATTAAGTCTTATAACCTACGTATTAATATGTAGGATGTCTTCCTATTTGTTTAGGCCTTTTAAAATTTCTTTAAGAAATATTTTGTAGTTTCAAGTGTATGAATTTTGCATTTCTTTTGGTGAGCTTATGTCTAGATATATTATTTTTCTGATATTATATTGCATTCTTAATTTAATTTTAGAAATCTTCATTGCTGCTATGTAAAAATATATCTGAAATATATCTGATTTTTGTATATTGGTCTTATATCCTGCAACCTTGTTGAACTCATTTATTAGTTCTAATATTTTTTATTGCATTCTATAGGGTTTTCTATATACAAGACCACGTCATCTTCAAATAGAGATAGTTTCGCTTCTTCCTTTCTTATATTGATGATTTTATTTCTTTTTCTTATCTAATTTCCCTGTCTAAAACTTCCACTACAATGTTGAATAGAAGTGATGAGAGGAGGGAACCTTGCTGCATACCTGATCTTAGAGGAAAAGAACTTAGTCTTCCACCATTAAGTTTGATGATTGCTGTGGATTTTTCATAGATGCCTTTTATCAAGTTGAGGAATTTCCTTTGTACTTTTGATTTTGTTGAGTGTTTTATCATAAAGAGGTTTTGTATTTTGTCAAATACTTTTATCTATTGAGATGATTAGTTTTTGTCCTTTATTATGTTACTATGGTACATTCTATTGATTGGTTTTTCAGATGTTGAAATGCCCTTGCCTTCCTGGGATAAGTCTTACTTGGTCATGGTGTATAATTCTTTTTATATGTTGATGGATTAGTTAGGTTTTTCTAGTATTTTATTGAGGATTCTTGCATCTATATTGATATTAGTTGGTAGTTTTCTTTTCCTGCATTGTCTTTATGTGGTTTGGATATGAGTTTAAGACTGGCCGTACAAAATGAGTTGGAAAGTGTTCCATCCTCTATAATTTCTTGGAAAGCTTTGTGAAGGATGATTTTTATTCTTCTTTAAATGTTTATCTGATACTGGACTTTACTCTGTGGAAAGTTTTTTGATTACCAGTTCAACCTCTTTATTTGTTCAACCTCTTTATTTGAGTAGAAATCGACTCAAATTTTCCATTTCTTCTTTAGTCTGTTTCTGTAGTTTATGTCTTTCTACGAATTTATTCACTTCATCTAGGTTACTTAATTGTTGGCATGCAATTTTTCATAACCTTATGATCATTTTTATTTCTGTAAGGTCAATAGTAATGCCCCTTTTTCATTCCAGGTTTTAATAACTTGAGTCTCCTCTATTTTTTATCTTGTGCAGTCTATCTAAAGGATTGATTGCCAATTTTGTTATCTTTTCAAAGAACCAACTTTTGGATTTATTTATTTTCTCTACTGTTTTTCTGTTCTCTGTTAATTAATCTCTGCTCTACTTGTTATTATTTCTTTCCTTCTGCCTCCTTTGGCTTTAGTTTACATCTTTTTTTTTCAGTTTCTTAATGCAGAATGTTACAGATTTGAAACCTTTCTTTTTTTAATGCAGGCCCTCACAAACACACATTTCCCTCTAATGACTCTTTTTGTTGTGTCCCATAAGTTTTGTTATGTTATGTATTAATTTTCATTCATCTCAAAGTATTTTCTAATTTCCCTTGTGATTTCTTTTTGACCCATTGATTATTTGAGTGTATTGTTTAAGTGCCACCTATTTATTAATTTCCCTAATTTCCTTCTGTTACTGATTTCTAATCTCATTTTATTGTTGGAAACATATTTTGTGGGATTTCAATCTTTTTAAATTTATCATTGCTTATTTTATGACCTAGCATATGTCTATTCTGGAGAATGTTCTACATTTGCTTGAAGAATGTGTATTCGATTGTTTTTGGTTACATCGGTTTATAGATATTTTTAGGTCTAATTACTTTATAGTGTTTTGTGGTATGTATTTTAATTGCAGTTTTTGAAAATGCTTTTTCTTTTACTTGAAAAACTAATAAATAAGAAACAAGATGATAAAACTTTTTTAAGAAAGGCAGGAAATTACTAGCCAAACCTACAAATAAATAAAAATTTTTTAAAAATCTCCGACTCATATTCACATATAAAAGTATTTTTTGCTTTTAAATTTAGTTCCTGTGGAAAACAATTTTTAATAAATTTAAAAGTTTTTATGAAGAAAGTACTACTTAACTTTTCATTCAATTAACAAATTTTTCACATTTGGTGGATATCTTTAAATTGGCACAATATTCATTTAATAAAATTTAATGGGAAAATATACTGGAAAAGAAAAGGTATGTATTCTAGATCTGATTCTGCCACTTACTTGCTGTATGACCTTTGTGGAGAATCTGACTTCTCTGGGCTGTAGTGTCTCTAGCATTCCAGCTCCAGCATTCTTTCTAAGGCCTAGAGTAAGCATAGTATTTGAGAGAGACAGACTTGAGTTTGTCTTATAGCTTCACCAGTCTCTCTCCAGTGATCTTCGCCTCACTGGAACTCAGCTATTGTATACATAAAATGGGAAGAATAATACGTTACATGTCAGATGTTTGTTAGGATTAGATGTGATTTTTTTATAGGTAAAGTAGCTTAGTGCAGAGTGTAACCAACAATAGGTGCTTATTAAGTGATAGTTTTCTTTTCTCTTCTTTATGAGTAAGCAATAAATTAACTGAACAGAAATAATAGTGATAATGATAGTTGCTATGCAGTGTACATGTCTGCATTCTTTTAAGTGATAACCAACTTGAGAGCTTACACACCTGGTGGGAAGAAGAAACATTTATTATTATGTAATTCTGTTAATTTTTATAGGCTAGATAGCTATGAGGTGATAACGGAAATTTCCTAGAATATAAAATACAAAAGGAAATCTCATATTGAAGTCCCTGTTTATCTGTTATTTTTGCAAAAGCTATATTCCTTTCCAGAATTAGGAAGACTTTAGAGTAATAATGATATTCTAACTTACATTTGGGCTTACTGTTTTAATATTCATTAACTCATTTGGTCCTAGCTCAGTAACTGACATATAATAGGAATTTAAGAAATGTTTATTAAATAACTATAATAGGAATTTAACAAACGGTTATTGAATAAATTACTCTCTGCAATATTTTATAAAGGTAAGCAGCATTGACATTACTATCATAATTTTTCCTATGAAGAAACAGCCTCAGAAGAGAGGTCAATTGAGTTACACAAGGTCACAGGGCAAGTTAGAAACTAAAACTGAAATCTAAGTCTCCTGACCACTCCTGTGCTCTTCACTTGACTTCACCATGTGATTTGATTAAAGCTTCTTATCCCTTGTCTATCCATTCTTCATCTGTAAAATGATTTATTTATTGTTTTAAAAAGGTTATTCACAAAGTTATTAAATGAGTATAAGTCTTTCTGAACCATTCTTATTCCCCGCATGAAAAGTCAGTGAGGAGAAATGCTTCTTATTGCAACTTATCAATGGTTAATTGTTAGCATTTTGTTATCTAGGTTTCTGGCAGGCCAGCAGAAGAAAAAGGGCCCCAAAAGAGAGAATAATGGAGAGGGGAAGGAGAGCATTTGAAGGCTGCTGGGACTATCAGTTTTTGGTATTTTCCATGCCAGGAATTTTATCTTCTGCATTTTTAAGCATAATTATTAAAAAGTTATTGGGGCTGTCAGGTGCAGTGGCTCACATCTGTAATCCAAGCACTCTGGAGGCCAAGGTGGGAGAATCACTCGAGGTCAGGAATTCAAGACCAGCCTGAGCAAGAGTGAGACCCTGTCTCTACTAAAAATAGAAAAAAAAATTAGCTGGGCATGGTGGCGCATGCCTGTAGTCCCAGCTACTCAGGAGGCTGAGGCAGTAGGATTGCTTGAGCCCAAGAGTCTGAG
>RJWJ010004954.1:32934-71770 GCA_004363605.1 Indri indri
AGCCCAGTGAAGGGGTAAGGGGGATTTCTCTCTCCCTCCCTCCTGTTACCAAAAGCTTGGCACTTGTCCATGAGGCCAAATCAGAACAAGGACAAGTGCTTTGCGGCGGGGGTGGGGGTGGGGGATTTACTTTGCTTCCAAAGGAGGAAAAATGGTAGATCTTCTCATCTCAAAATCCAATTTTCCTGAACATTCACAGAAATACAGAGCTTTTAAGGATGGGTTCTCAGCTTCAGGCAATTGCTGTTCAACTACAGTTGATGATTCTGATCATCCCATCTCTGCTGAAGACAATCTCGTGACCTCTGCCCAGGACCTCTCTTTACCAGGTCCAGGCTGGGCCATCTCCTATTGCACAAATAAACAAAAGACTTACCCTGCCCCTCCCAACCACTGGCCTGAGGCAGGGATGCAGTCTTTAGTTCTCAAAAAGGAGGAGAGGATGTTTTAAAGAGACAGAAAATATTTTTGCTATTTTTTTCAGGCCATTTCCTCTGTTATACTACCACATGCCTTCAGTGGCCAGTGGGCTACCAAGTTTCTTGGAGGCTTTTACACCCCCACAAGCCCAGACATGGTGGCAAACATGTGCTAGTGGAGAAAAGTTGTGTGATCCCAGAGTTTGGACATTCCGTGCAAGGTTCCACTCCAAGAAGAATGACCCAAGAGGCCAGAGAGCCAGATTTCTTCCATTCAGATGCTTTTCCTTCCCTGCCCCTCCCCTATCCACTGCAACTGTGAAAATAGTTTAATCCATGATACTGGCAAGCACCTGCCTCTCCCCACCAAGCATGTGCTACAGGCTAAGGTTTCCATGGAGAGTGAGACCCGTGCCTTTCCCCTTGGGGACCTGCAGTGGACCCAGGGTGCCCAATCTGGGAGTTCCCTGCCCACTGGCATTTCACTGGGTGTCAAGTGAGTGGATCAGACTAGCAAGCCAGACCCTGTGCACCCCGGACTCAAGTAGGTTGCTGGGAGACATCGGGGGGGGGGTGGGTGTCTAGGAGCTGGACTCAGGTGGCAAGGCAGCCTATGAGGACAGAACTGATGGGAGAATACTATGGCGTCATGAGACACAATAATCTAGGAGAGTGTCCATCCTCCCTGCCCAGGAGGAAAACTGCTCTGTTGGATTAGTGCTGGTTGTCTGGTGAGGAAAAGCCCAGCCATGGGAGCCATAGCAACCAAGAATGGTGCATTCAGGCACTTGAGCTAAATTGAAACTGTGGCACCTTCCCCAACCATTGCAACTGGGAGAGCAGTTTGAGCCAAGACTTTGGCAAGTGGCAGCCTCTCTCCAGCAGGTGCATACTCCAGACTCAGGTGTCCACAGAGAGCAGGCCCCATGCCACTTCCCTTGAGGACCTGCAGTGGACCAGGGGAGCCTGATCTGGGAGCTCCCTACCCACCAAGGTTTCACAGAGACACACACTAGCAGGTCAGACATGCAGGACAGGTGGAGGTTTGAGAGCTGGACTTGGGTGTAGAGGGAGCCCACGTGTACAGAACTGATGGGAGAATACTGTGGGGTGCTGAGACATGGCAATCTGGGAGAGCACTGACTCCTCCCCATAGGAAAGCTGCACTATTGGATTAGGGTGGGTCCTCTGGCAGGGAAGAACCTGGACCTGCACCAAAGCAACCAAGCATTTAGCACCTCCTGTCATGAACAGCCTTTTCCGTCTGGAGAGCCTGCCCTGACTTTCCTCCCAGTGGGTTCCCTTAGGGGATGGGAAAGCAATCTCTGGGCCCTGCTGAGGCTTTGCATAGCCTTCCAGGCTTGAGCGACCTAACCATGCTCTGCCTTACTCCTCCACCCACCTCTGGTGTAGTGGGGATCAAGTGATCCCCTGGGAGCTATGGGCCCCATCCCAATGCCTGCTGCACACAAGTGCTCCACCTGAGGGACTAGAGTTTATCATGCACACAAAAGAACTTCTCAGCTGTTGGCTCATTCATGCAAACATCAACCACTGACAGGGAGGAAAATTTAACATCACCCCACCTGGCTGGGGAGGGAACAGATGCTCCCCCATATTGAGCACTGTGACTATGGGTTGATTATGCCTCCACCCCAGCATGGAAACTGAACAGAGGGGGAGCTTCAGACACCATAGGCACCACTTGGGAAGCCTCGGGTGACTGCCTCAGTGAGTCCTAGTTGTTGAGGGAGAACCTGGGCCAAAAAGTAGCTCCAGCCTGCCTACACAGAACCTGGGCCACTGAGAGAAAACCCTGCCTGTATGACAGGACATTATCAGTCCCCACCTTGGTGGAGAAGACCCCTATATGAGCCGCTCTGCCTCTGAAGTCCTCAGAGCAATCTTTAAAGCTCTTGCTGCTCCCACTTCTGAGGCTCTGCCCTTGTAGCTCCAGGGCCCCCGCCATGCTCATGACTCCACCGCTGAGACTCCAGATAGTGCCTGGACCCCAAAACCCCATAAGTGAGCCCCTTCCAGTACTTTAGGGCTGGCAGAACTTCCCTGAGGTCCAACATTTCACTCAAGATTCCCCAGCCCTGAGAAGATGTCACTCCTGTACTTGGTTTGAGAGCATCCCCAGCAAAGGGGAACGGGTGCCCTGCGTACCTATTAACCCAGAGCCAAGGAAGGAGAATCCAGATGTGTAGAAACCAGCAAAAGAACCCTGGAAACATAAAAAGACAAAATATTTCAACACCTCCAAGAGAACACAATGAAGCTACAGTAGTGGACACCACCCACAAAGAAATTAACAAAATAACAGAAATAGAATTCAGAATATGGGTGGCAAATAAGATGATTGGAATTGAAGAGAAAGTTGAAAACCAACAAAAAGGAGCTTAAAAAATATTTCAGGAAATCAATGAAAACAATGGAAAAGTCACTAGAAAGCTACACAACATAAGGAAGGATATAATAGAGCTTGAAGAAATGAGAGTCATTGAGGGAATTTCAAAATGCTGTTGAAAGTTTTAACAACAGACTAAACCAAGGAGAAGAAAGAATCTCAGAGCTTGAAGACAAGCCTCTCAAGATAATCCAGACATTCAAAGGATCAGAGAAGAGTATTAAAAAGTCCAAGCAATCAATGAGCAAGATATGATATGAGTATGTGAAGCATACTAACATTCTAATTATAGGTATCCATGAGGGTGAAGAAGAAAGACCTAAAAGCATGGAAAACCTATTTGAGTCAATTATTGAGGAAAACTTCCCTGATAATAGCAGAAGTTCAGACATACACATATAAGATGGACATCAAACTATCCTATTTGCTGTGGAAAAAAATTCATAGCAAATAGGTAATCTCCAAGATACATAGTAATCAACCTGGCCAAAGTCAAAATGAAGGAGAAAATTCTGCAAGCAGCAAGATAAAAGCACCAAATAACCTACAAAGGAAAACCAATCAGACAAACTGCAGACTTCTCAGTGGAAACCTTACAAGCCAGAAGGGATTAGGGCCCATCTTCAATTGACTTAAACTGAACAACTGCCAACTTAGAATTTTGTATCCTACAAAATGAAGTTTCATAATAGATGGAGAAATTAAGTCCTTTCCAGACCAGCAAACACTGAGGGAATTTGTCATGACCAGACCTGCTCAGAAAAGCACTATACACAAATCAGCACAACAGAAACCTATCAATGTAAATTCATTTAAAAAAACTCAAAAACACACATCTCTTATAAAACAATAGAACAAGAGTTAAAACAAAGCAATAAGGGACTGTCCAACAGGACAAACAGACCAACATGCCATATATGAATGCTATCAATCAATGCTGATGGACTGAATCCTCCTCTCAAAAGACAGAGACTGGCTGAATGGGTGAGAAAACAACACTTAAGTATCTGCGGTCTCCAGGAAACACATCTAAGCCACAAGGACGCACACAGACTTATCGTCAAAGGATGGAAAAAAAATTTTCACAGAAATGAAAATCAAAGGGGAACAGGTGTAGCCATTCTCATATCAGATACAATTGACTTTAAGCCAACAAAAGTAAGAAACAACAAAGAGTGTCATTACATAACGGTCAAGGGAGAAATTCAGCAAGAAGAAAAAACAATTCTAAACATATATGTGCCCAACACAGAAGCTCCCAGATGCATAGCAAATTTTACTAGAACTAAGCAAAGAAATAAATAGTACCATCATAATTGCTGAGGACCTCAATACCCCACTCTCAGAGCTTGATAAATTATCTAAGCAGAATACAAAGAAATTAGGTACTTACACCAACCTCTAAATGAAATGGGCCTAACAGACATTTACAGAACATTCTACCCTCAAACTACAGAATACATACCTCTTCTCAGTAGCATGTGGGACATTCTCTTATATTGATAATATCTTAGCCCACAAAACAGATCTCAAAAAATTCAAAAATTGAAATCATACTATGTATTTTCTTAGACCATAGTGAAATAAAACTAGAAATGAATCACAAGAGAAATACTCAAACCTACCCAAAGTCATGGAAATTAAACCACATGCTGCTGAACAATTTTTGGGTCAAGAAGGAAATTAACATGGAGATTAAAAAATTCTCTGAGCTGAATGACAAAGGGGACACAAGCTATCAAAATCTTAGGGACACAAAGGATTCATCAGGGGAAAATTCATAGCTTAAATGCCTACATCAGAAAGACAGAAAGATCACAAATTGATAATCTAATGTCACACCTCAAGGAACTAGAAAAGGTGAGAATGGCCTTCATTAAAAAGTCCCAAAACAATAAATGTTGGCCGGGATGTGGAGAGATGGCAACACTCATACACTGCTGGTGGGACTGCAAACTAGTACCACCTCTGTGGAAAGCAATATGGAGATACTTCAAAGAGATACAAATATAACTACCATTTGATCCAGCAATCCCATTACTGGTCATCTACCCCAAAGAACAAAAGACATTCTACAAAAAAGTCATCTGCACTCGAATGTTTATAGCAGCACAATTCACAATTACAAAGATGTGGAAACAACCAAAGTGCCCATCAATACATGAGTGGATTAAAAAATATGGTATATGTATACCATGGAGTTTTACTCAGCCACAAGAAACAATGGTGATATAGCACCTCTTGTATTCTCCTGGATAGAGCTGGAACCCATTCTACTAAGTGAAGTATCCCAAGATGGAAAAACAAGCCCCACATGTACTCACCATCAAATTGGTATTAACTGATCAACACCTAAGTGTATATATAGTAATAACATTCATCAGGTGTTGGGTAGATGAGAGGGGGTAGGAGGGGATGGGTAATGGGTGTGGGGTGCACCATCTGGGGGATGGACACACTTGAAGCTCTGACTCGGGTGGGGCAAGGGCAATATATGTAACCTAAACATTTGTACCCCCAAAATATGCTGAAATATAATTTGCTGAAATAAAAACCTATAAAAAATAAACATAAAGGAACTAGAAAAGGAAGAACAAACCAATCCCAAAGCTAACAGAAAAAAATAAGGAAGTACAGAGCATAACTAAATGAATTTGAGAAAAAAATACAAAGCGTTAACAAAAGACATAGTTGGATTGGATCTTTGAAAAGATAAACAAAATCGACAGACCTCTTGCTAGATTATCCAAGAACAGAAGAGAAATGACCCAGATAAACTCAATCTAAAATGAAAAAGGTGAAATTACAACTGATACCACAGAAAAACAAAATATCACCCATGAATACTATGTAAATATCTATGCACATAAACTAGAGAACATAGAGGAAATGGACAAGTTCCTGGAAACACATAACCTCCCAAGACTCAACCAAGAAGAAATAGACACCTGAACAGACCAATAACAATCAAGATCAAGATTGGTAAATCTTGAGATCAAATAGGTAATAAATTGGTAATAAAAAAAAATTTCCAACAAAAACAAAAAAAGCCCTGGACCAGATGGATTCCCAGCTGAATTCTCTCAGACCTACAAAGAAGACCTGGTACCCATGATACAGAAATTATTCCATAATATGGAGAAGGAGGGAATCCTCCTGAACTCATTCAACAAAGCAAGTATCACCTTGATACAAGTGCCAGGAAAGGTCACAACGACAAAAAAGAAAACTACATACCAATATCCCTTACGGATGTAGACACAAAAATCCTCAATAAAATACTAGCAAACCGAATTCAACAGCACATGAAATTCAAAAAAATAACCTATCATGACCAAATGGGCTTCATCCCAGGGATGAAAGGATGGTTCAACATATGTAAATCAATAAATGTGATTCACCACATATACAGAAGCAAAAACAAAGACCATACGATCATCTCACAAGATGCAGAAAAAACATTTGACAAAATTCAGCACCCTTTCATGATAAAAACCCTCAACAAACTAGTGCTAGAAGGAACATATCTCAGAATTATGAAAGCCATATATAACAAACCTACAGCCAACATCATATTGAATGGGAAAAAGTTGAAAGCATTCTCCTTCTTAGAGCTGGAATAAGGCAAGAGATGCATACTGTCATCACTCCTATTCCACATAGTGGAAGTCCTAGCAAGGACAATCAGGCAAGAGAAGAATATTAAGCATATCCAAATCAGGGAAGAAGTGGTCAAGCTATCTCTACTTGCTGATGATTTGATCTTGTATCTAGAAAAACCAAAGATTCCTTCAAGAATCTCTTGGAATTGAGAAGTAAATGCAACAAAGTCTTGGAATATCAAATCAATATACAGAAAACATTACCATTTCTATATACTAATAATAGTCAACCTGAGAGTCAAATCAAAGACTCAATACCATTCACAATAGCTACAAAGAAAATAAAATACTTACGAATATACTTAATTAACCAAGGAGGTGAAAGATCTCTACAAGGAGAACTATGAAACTCTGAGGGAAGAAATCACAGAGGATACAAATGGAAAAACATATCATGCTCATGGATAGGTAGAATCAACATTGTTCCTATGCCAATACTACCCAAAGTGATTTACAAATTCAATGCAATTGCCATTAAGTTACCAAAGTTATATTTCACAGATCTAGAAAAAATAATTGTATGCTTTGTTTGGAACCAGAAAAGAGCCCAAATAGTCAAAGCAATCTTAAACAAAAAGAACAAATCAGAGGCATCACTTTACCAGATTTCAAGCTATACTACCAGGCTATGGTAACCAAAACAGTATGGTACTGGCACAAGAACAAAGACATAGATATATGGATGAAAACAGAGAACCCAGATAATAAACCATCCTCATATTGCCATCTGATTTTTGACAAAGCATACAAAAACATACACCAGGGTAAAGAATCCCTATTCAGTAAATGGTGGGGGGAAAATTGGATAGCCACATGTAGAAGACTGAAACAGGATCCTCACCTCTCACCACTCACAAAAATTAATTCATGGTGGATAACAGAATTAAACCTAAGGCATGAAGCTATAACAATTCTAGAAAAAAATGTTGAAAAAACTCTTACAGATATCAGCCTAGGCAAAGTATTTATGAAGAAGACCCCAAAAGCAATCACAGCAACAACAAAAATAAATATTAATAAATGGGACCTGATCAAATTAAAAAACATCTGCACAGCCAAGGACAAAATCAATACAGCAAACAGGCAACCTACAGAATGGGAGAAAATATGTGGATGCTATACATTCAATAATGGGCTAATAACCAAAATCTACAAAGAACTCATGCAAATCAGCAAGAAATAATCAAACAATCCCATTATAAAGTGAGCAAAAGACATGAACAGAAGTTTTTCAAATGAAGATAAACTAATGTCCATGAAACACATGAAAAAATGCTCAACATCTCTAATCATCAGGGAAATGCAAATCAAAACCACAATGAAATATCGCCTAACTGCAGTGTGAATGGCTCTTATCGAAAGTCCAAAAACAACAAATGCTGCTGTGGATGCAGAGAGAATGGAACACTTATGCACTTATGGTGGGACTGCAAACTAGTACAACCTCTAGGGACATTAGTATGGAGATATCCCAAAGAACTAAAAGTAAACCTACCATTTGATGCAGCAATCCCACTACTAGGTATTTACCCAAAGGAAAAAAAAATGACATTTTATAAAAAAGATACTTCCACTCCAATGTTCATAGAAGCAAATTCACAATCACAAAGATGTGGAAAGAACCCACGTGACCATCAATACATGAATGGATTAATAAAATGTGGTATATGTATACTATGGGTTACTACTCAGGCATAAAAAAAATGGTAATCTAGTATCCTTTGTAACAACCTGTATCAAACTGAGCCCATTCTTCTTAGGGAAGTATCACAAGAATGGAAAAACAAACACAACATGTACTCAATACTAAATTGGAGCTAATTGATCAACACCTATGTGCACATATGGAAGTAAAATTCAACGGAAATTATGCATATGGGAAGGGTAGGAGGTGATGGGTAAATTCACACATAAGGAGTACAATGCACACTATTTGGTTGATGGACACACTGATAACTTTGACTTATACTGTACAAAAGCAATTAATGTAATCAAAATGCTGTACCCCCAGAAATTAAAAAAAAGCAGGCAAAAGATATGAATAGGTGCTTCTCAAAAGAAGAAAGACAAATGGCCAAATCCAAATGCCCATAAGTTCATGAGTGGCTTAATAAAATGTGGTATATGTATACCATGGAGTACTACTGAATCACAAAAAAAGGTGAATTCATACCTTTTGCAACAATGTGGATAGCATGAAGACCATTGTCCCAAGTGAAGCACTGCAAGAGTGGAAAAACAAACACCACATATACTCGCTATCAAATTGGAACTAACTGATGAAAGCACAAGTGCACAGAGGGAAGTAAAATTCAGTGGAAAGCAACCAGCGGGGAGGGGGGATTCAGGGAGGGGAATAAACCTACCCAATGGATACCATGAACACTATTTGGGTGACAGGCACACCTATTGCCAGGACTCAAGCATTACAAAAATGATCCATGTAACCTAAAACATTCGTACACCCTTAGCATTTTGAAATTTAAAAAAAAAAGAAAAATAAAGTTTACCCTCAGTTTCTACAACTAATACTGATTGTCACTTTCTTTGTGTATATGCAAAGCACATTTAATATATGAGCCCATAGGGTGATATGAGTCAGCTTGAACTAACGACGAATATAAACGACTGGTTTTAAAAGAAAAAAATGTTATTGGAACATATTAACATTTTCCATTAAGGTGCCGTTCATTCTTAAGTGTGATTTTATTTTGACTTCCTCTGATTGGTCTCTCCCTTATTTGTTCAAACACATGTCTAATTTTATAACAGAAGGTGGCATTATAAAATAAAAGTTGAAATATGGAAATTCCCTTTGTTATTTACCTTTTGGGGAATGCCTTTAATTTATTGGAGTTCATCCAGCTTTTCTTCTAATAATCAGAAGAGCTTCCTTGGCAATGCAGCTATTTCGCTTGTCTCCTATTATGTGGTATTTGTGGTGTAACTGACAGGAAGAATGAATGTGAAGGCTAAGAAAAGCAGTGTACTCAGCTATAGCATTCAGACATTGTGTTTTGTGTGGTTGTAAAATTTCATGCTTTCTTTTTCTCATGCGAAATTTAGGTTGCCAGATGTCCTGTGCGCACATGACTGGTCTGTGTTTCCTTGCCATATCCTATTTTCATCTGTATTGGAATACATAATGGTCCCTCCATTTGAGCCAAGTCAGACACAGTTACTTGACCTCTGTTGGCATTTGTTCCCCCAACCCTTCCCCACCAATCTGGTTGGAGTATGTCCCACATTCTCCAAACTAAAATGCTTCACTAAACTTTCTCACACATCTGAATCACTGTAAGGCAGAATAACAGCCAAAGTGAGGCCCTGTTAGTCATGTTAAATGATGGTGGCAGTTGTTTCTAGCAGTCATTGTGACTTACTCAGAGGCCAGTACAGTTTGATATTTTAACTTTCAATTATTTTTACCAAGAAATCTTATGAACTAGAAATGAAAAAGATAACTCTCTTGTGGGTTTTATTTTTTTTTTCTTAGTGAGAACACAAAGATTAGTCTGGTCTGACTTGTTTTCTCTAGGTTGGGCTAAAGGGATGAAGAAACAAGCTCACATCAATTATAGTAAGTTATCATCTAGTTGGCATGCCCCAGGAAGGAATTGGCATTTTAGATAATATACTATTCTGATAAATAGAGTGCTGTTATATATGCCAATGCTTTGACTGTAAGAATACTAAAAATCCACTTAATACAATAATTACATCAAACCTAATCGAATGGACAATACAGAGTACCTGGAACATGGAAGTACACAGTAGAGATAGAGGTCTGTGAAATTGAGATGAATTTAAATGGGCATTTTAGTATCTTGAAGGTCCTTGGAATCATTATTACAAACATAAATTGTTATAACAACTTTTATTTATATAGCATTTTCAACTTTCATGATGCTTTTGTAATGTGAGTTTTCTCATTTGATACTTTCTCTAACTTCATTGAGTAGGTAAAGCAAATATTATCTTCATTTATCAAGTGAAATAGAGCGTACAGCTAGTAAGTGGCAAACCTAGGAATTTAATCCTAATCTCCTGGCTCCTAGTGCTATGACCCCTATATCGCTCTTATTATTTAATATTTGATATCTAGTAGAATGCTAGATATCAAAGTTTACTACACTAAGAATTTCAAAAATTATCATTCCCTGCAAAATCCTTTAAAACATACTTTTAGAAATATACAGGTACTTTAAGAACTGGAACACATTTACATCCTTCAATAGAGTAACCATGACTATTCCAGGAACACTGTAATATCATGAAATATGAAATATTTATTAAAAAAACAGAAAGAGAAGCTGAAAAAATATGTAGAGATCATTTTCCTTTTAAAGTTTAAACTTAGAGAAAGTTGGCTAAAGAGGGAATTGTTTTCTTTTTGTCTGTGCCAAATATTGTGGAATATTTATTTTTGTGAAAAGTCCTCTCCATTTTGAGAGTTTTTAAAATTTGAAACTGAAGAAGCCTGAATGAAAAGGTAGTTTCTTACCATTCATGAGCCTTTGTCCATTATTAGATTTACTGTAAAATTCTTGATGGTAGGGACGTTGTCCTGCATATGTTTGTGTGTACTTCCGTGCCTTCCTTACAGTAAGTCCTCAAAATAAATATTTGAGTAAAATGGAGCTTAATTTACTTTTAATTCCTTGCTTTTGACAGTTTGAACTCATCTTCATAAAATCCAAGAAGGTAAAAAGAACAGGGGCACTTCTGCACTTTCTCTGTTGTCATTTTCCACATCACTATCAAATTTTTACAATATAGATCAACACTGCTTCTCTGCTACTTCAAAAGCTCCTAGTTTGTGAGATAGGGGATAGAGAGAAAGGGAACATTGACTTTTTATGTTATAAATTCCTGACACATGTGAATTTGTTAAAATAAGTGTGCATTACTTTACAGCAGGAGAGAAAAATTACACCCGAATCTAAAACAGAAAAAAGAAAAGAAAAACAAAGATCCCAGTCCAAATTGCCCATAGGATAATGTTTGAACTTCTCAGCCAGATAGAGAGGATGTTTAACCGGAGACTTCCAACCTCCTGTAAGCTTCATCTTCCCACCTACACCCCCTACTGTACACACACACACACACACACCCTTACTCTGCAGTGACATAGAACTATCTTTTGTGAAGAAACCATGTTTTTCCCGCCAGCTTGCTTTTTCATTTTCACTTTACTCAACCTAGAAAGCCCTGCTCTGCCTCTTGTTTACAGTGAAGTTCCTTCAAGACCCAACTCAAAATGCACCTCTTCAGTCCATAGCAGAATTAGTGCTCTCTCCTCTGTATTATCATAACGCTGTGCTACACGACAGCTTCCCCTATTAAATTGTGATCAGAGAAAGAACCATGATACTTTACTTTACCATGAACTATGATACTTTACTGAGAGCCATGATACTTTACCATACTTTAGATATATTTGTACCTTTCTTTCTCTCCCTTTTCCCTCCCCTTCCCTCATGCCTTGCCTGATGTATAGAAGGCATTCAATAAATGTTCGTTGAGTGAATGAATGATTTAACAAATTAATATCTTTTTTAGGGTAATTGAACTCATATCTAGTGAATCAATATCATTAAGGTTGTTAATAAAGAGTAAAGGTCATTCATAATGAGAAGCAGTGTGGTACATTGGATGGAATCCCAACTTTGGTGTGAGATGGATCAGAGTTTATTTTTGGGATCTATCGATTCTTAGCAACTTGACCCCTGGCAAGTGACCTCACTTCAGTGGTTTTCAATTCTTTGGTCTGTATAATGGGGCTAATAATATCTACCTTGCAGATAGTTGAAAAGACCCAAATCGCCCAGCTCAATGTCTGGCAAAAAGCAGGTGCTCATTTAATGGAAGTTGTTCATAGTCTTATCAGCTGGGACATTTCAGTTTGGTATATTTGTTGCCATCTTAGAATTTGGCATTTGATTATCTATAGTAGCTATCTAATGCCTACTAATTTTTCCTTCTTGACCACATTGTGAAACTCTCATGTTATACTTTAAACACTGTCCACAGTACCTAGCTCAATGCTGGCTACAGACAGAATTTTTAACTATGGGGTAGCATAGTGGCTCATGGTGAAAAGAGAGCACTTGAATTGGAGTCAGGAGATCTTGATAACAGTGAACTATGTTAAGTAACTTTCCTGTCTCTGGGCCTCAGCTCATTCAACTGTAAAATTAAGGGAATAAACTTGCTGAGTATTTTCCAACTCAGAAAGTCTGTGATCCTATGATTAGATAATTGATCTTGTTTGTGAAGTAAATAATTACACTCTAGTTAAATAAACCTCTATAGCCAGATAGAAAAATGGAAAGTCCAGGTAGGTTGACCAATCTTCTCAGTTTACCCAGCACTGTCCCAGTTTTAGCATAGAAAGTCCTGTGTCCCATGAATCCTCTCAGTCCTGGGAAAACCAAACACAGTTGTCCTTCCTAGGTCCAGGGTAGTTTGACCAATAAAACACATTTTTTTCTTTGTGGCTGCTTAAAGATTTTTTTCTTTTGAATTCCAACATTAACAAATAGTGTTTGATCTTGGGAGTAGAGATGAACACTTGATTAGGAGAAAAAACAAGAAGAGCCCATAGTATACAAATAAGCCCCTTTCTCTGTGTAATGATAATCAAATGTAGAGTCTGTCACTGTGGAGACTCTTTTATGTACTGTTAGGCTATGCTGTCAAGGGTAAGGATGTAGGTGATTCTGTCCCTGGACTCAGGCTAAGTATGTATGTGTGGAGTGGAGTGGGTGAATGTAGGACATATACCTGTGGAAAGGTTCCCATATTCCACAAAGCAGAATAATACCAAAATACATTAGTCTGTTCAGGGATGTAAGGGGGAGGCCAGTGAGGACTAGAAGAGGTGGAATTTAAGGCTACATGGGATTTGGATTGATTATGGAGGTGGGTAGGCAGACAATCTGAGGGGTGGTGCTGCAAAGTAAGGCACGGGTCCTGCCGGTAACTGTCCCTGAACCCCCAACTCTTATAAAAACACCATGGAACGTGAACAGGGGCTGTGTCATTAGTTAAACAAAAGGAAATCCTCTAAGAAATGAAAAAGGAGCATGGAAATAACAAAAGGGTTGGAGGTGAGATAAGGGAACTGGGGAAATGGAACTACTACCCAAATGGTTCCTGCAGTTTTCCTTCTGAGTTTTTCTCTGCTTTTTAGGGTTATCCCACTTAGTTCCCTGCTGCCACAATCACGCTTGGCCCTCACTATTGCATTAGGCAGATTGGCATATTGTAGGGGAAAGGGCACAAGCTTTCAAGACCAAGCAGGCCTCCACCACTTACTACTAGCTGTGTGGCTTTGGGTGAGTGAACTAGCCTTGATGGAATTCTGTTTGCTTATTGATAAAATAGGAGTAAACATATCTACTTCACTGGCTTGTTCTGAGGAGTAATGAGATAATTAATGTGTGTAACATGCCTGACATTGTAGCTGGAACATATTAGTGGCTCAATGAATAGTAATTTCCTCCCCTATATCTTTCTGGGGTTATGTTAATTTATTTGATCGTTTGTCTAAGTAAGGGGAAGAGTACTACTCTTCAAGTGGTCTCAAAGAAAGAGACTCCCAAGGGAAAGTTGAAAACACAGAGGAAAAGCATTAGGGTCTGCCTGGACCTTTCTTCAAATCTCACCTGGAGATTCCACTCCCTCCATCCCCGGCACCCTGCGGGGTGTGTGTGTGTGTGAGAGAGGGAGAGAGAAAGAGATTTAAGTCAGGACACTAGTGCCTCTCAGGCCCACAAGGGACATAAGTTCCCTTCCTTGACTTGGCTGTCCCCATGTGTTATGCAGGCAGCCTGGCTAAGCAGGGCAGGGCACCCTGTATGTGTAGGAGAGGTACAGTTGGCTACCAATGATCTACAGGTGTTGAAACTTGATTCCTTTCCACCCTGTTCCTGTGCATTGGTAATAGCAAATAAATGAGCATGAGCTCTAGGGCATATTTTTCTGCTGTAGGGAATAAGAACTGTCACTTTACCAGGAGGGCTGATCATTGAGGGGGGATGTCTCATTACCTACTCCAATGCTCTTTTTTGTTTGGTTAACTTGTGAAGTCCAAGAAGCTTACCTTCAAAGCTGCTCAATATCTCTGTCAGTGCTCTCTTTATTTTTGTAGGAATTTCCCCCTCCCTCTGCCCCTGCCCTCAGCACCCCCAACCCTCCCTTGAACCCTCTCCAATCTCCTCCCAATCTCCCCCAAACGCTCTTCTCAACCTTACCTCTACCTTCACCCCGATCCCTCCATACCTCACCCAATCCCAGCACCAACCATTTCTTATTCTTTCCATCTCCTTCTCCCCATCACCCACTGACCTGTCACTACCCCTGAAATATTTGATACTCTACCCAAACTTTGAACCTTTTTCAATTCCCTCTCTCTCCTAATTTACTAGTCCCTTATCCTCTTCCCTCTGCTAAGCCAAGAAACAATTCCAACACAAGCAGGAATTGCCAATGTTTATTGATTATTTTTAAAAATATCACTTGCAAATTAATTTTCTTTATTGTAAAGATGTTGCAACTTTTGTGATAAAGAAAAATTGATAAGAAAAATATTGCCAGTCTAACAGCTAAACTTTTTCATTATTAGTTTCTAATATCTATTTTCATGCATATTATTAGTATAAATTGTAATTAAAACAGCCCTGCATAATGCAGGGGTCAGAGAGGGAAGCATGCAGGGTTGGTGAAAAAAAGTAACTCAAAGTCATCAGGTTCAGTACAGGTTCCAAGAGGCAGGGTCGTTGTACAGGTAGCCTTGATTCATAGCCAGAGGTTCAGTGGAAGATTTCGAGAGCAGCAAGTGCTGATGACAGCTGAGGTAACAGAAGACAGGTTGCCAGGAGCAGTCACTCAGATGTAGGATCTACCCAGCAATTATTTCATCACGATGTCTTCTATTCCACCTGTGTCTGAAGCAATTATAGTGACAATATCGAGATGGAAAGGACACAGTGCGGGTACTCCATTCTATGTTTGGATCATGTGTCTCAAGCCAGTGAATTCCAAGAATCAGAGGGTACCGTGGTGCATGAATAATGTCAAACTGGAGCTCTTCAATGTGGTTTCCAATTTTAACCTCGACAGGTGGTGTTTCCTTGGTTATGGGCCCATTAATCAGTGGACGGCCATCAACGGTTTCAAGCATCAGAGGGAAGATGTTATTGCGGATGGGCAGCTTCTCCCGAAGAACCACAGAATGGTCAATGCTGTTTCTGTAGGAGCCTGAATCCACCATTGCTTGCTCAAAGAACTGCCGTCTTCCCAGTCGGATTTCAACAGTAAGCCATAGGGTACGGGACATGGATATTGGAAGAGAGGGGGACGCGTATTTGTAGATTGGCCCGCCCGGGGTCCCCCTTACCGCCGGGCCTCGATGTTTCCCGCCTGCTGTACACGATGAGGCTTGGCAGGGCAATCTCTGGCAAAATGACCAGGATGACCGCAGTAGAGACACAAGTGGCCTTCACGGCGACGGGCCCGTTCAGCTTCACTGAGGTGTGGGCGGTTGCTTACAGCCTGCATAGGTTGGTTTTTGGCTAGTGGACTTTCAAGCCCATCTCTCTCTTCAGAGGGGCTTGCCCCTGATGGATTGGGATCAGGCTTATCTTCTAGGCTGATGCACTGAGTGATCAGATCAGATAGGTTGGTGACTGGGCTTGTGAGAGACAGTTCATCTCTGATAGAACTGGCAAGTTCTTCTTGAAATTGGATGCGGAGAGTTCTTTCATCCCAGTTCAGCTCTTGAGCAATGAGGTGGAAGTGGGTCACATACTGGTGGGCAGGGCCCTCCCCTTGGCAGAATTGATGGATGCAATGGTTGGCATCTTCCACGTTTTCTGGATTGTCAAAAGTGTCCTGGAGCACTTGTATGAAACTTTCAAATTGCTCCAGCAGGGGGCTTTGGATATCCAATAAGGGCTGGAACCACCTTCCTGCCTCAACTGAGATGCGGTTGCCAACAAAGCTCACCAGGGCTGCTTCAGTGGGATATAGGTACCCTCTGACTCTCACATAACTGTTCAGTTGAACCAGGAACTCAGGAAGCTTCTGGGCATCCCCACTGAAAGCTAAAGGGTATTCTAGGGGAAAAACTGCAGCCTCTAATCCACTGAGGGTCTGTGGAAACTCTGAAGCTGCCGATGTCTCTACAACTATCAGGCCCTCCAGGGACTCCTGAGGTGCTGAGAGTTCTAGGAGCTCCTGGGCATCTGAAGGATCCAGGGGCTTCTGTGGCACCTGAGGCTCCAGAGGCTCCTGGGGAGCTGGAAGCTCAAGGAACTCCAGCTGTGCTGAGGTCTCCTGGCATTCTGGTGCCTCCTCAGCATTTGGGGGGTCCTGGAGTTCTGAATTCTGGGGCTTCTGGGCCCCTGGGGCATCCTGGCTGTTTGGGGGCTCTCGGGCCTCCCAGGCTGCTGGGAGCTCATGGGCCACTGGCTGTGCCTGAGGCTCCTGAGTTGCTGGGGGCTCCAGGGGCTTCTGGGCCTCCTGGGATTTCTGGGCCTCCTGAGGCCTTTGGGCTGCTGGGGGCTCCCAGGCTGGGATTTTCTGTGGCTCTGTGGGCTTCTGGGGCTCCTCCACCTTTGGGGGCTCTTGAGGCTCCCAGGCTGCTGGGAGATCCAAGGGCTCTGGGGGCTTCTGGGGCTCCTGGGCCTTTGAGGGCTTTTGGAATGGTTCATCCTCCTTGGCTGCTTGGGACTTCTGGAACTCTGGGATCTGGGCCTGAAGGGCAGCATTTTCTTCCATCAGCCGCTGCACTTGGGCCTGCAGAATTTCATTCTCCAATTTCAAAGCAATATAGGAGGCTGCTAAGTCCTCCACCATCTTTTGAGGAAATGGGCTTGGGTTGAGCTATTTGCTACCAAGAGAGATTGGGTGGGTGGGCGCTTGTGAGGTCTTTCCTGAAAGCTTCTCACAGGCAGACATCAAGGTCCGTGAGTTTTCTGAGGGGTGGGGATTTGGGCTCCGCCAAGGCTGATTACCAAGAGGTCACTGGGAGCCTCTGGAGCTCAGTAAGGGTAAGTCTCAGATACACTGTGAAGAGAGTGGGAGCTGAGGATGAGAAACTGTGGAAAGCACTCATTGAACATAAATCAGAACAAAATCTGCCCAACAGCTTTGAGTTTCTTTTACCACAGGCTCATGTTCATGAACTGGGGCATATATGCTGGCTCTGGCCCCGTGACATTTTAAGAACAGTACCTAACCCAGACTGTGCATGTCATTTTGCATTCTTCTTTTGAAACTTAACATTATATCAGAAATAGTATCTCCATATTCTTTTCTGCTTTAGTTTTTAATTTCTAATGTCTGCCTAATATCCCAGTGTAACACTTAGATTTTAACAGCTGCTTTCGGCGATTAAATCAGATGTTTGAGCAATGTGGGGATTTTAGGCTCTGTGGTGGGCCAACCCAAGAGATATTTTTGGGTGACTGGGGTAGGAGGTAGGGGGGAGCTCTTTCTGACACCTCAGAAATCATACCACATAAGTAACCGCATAAGACTAGCCTCAGGAGAAAACAAGCAAAAGTTGACTAAATATATATATGCTCTCAGCAGACACATGCATATTATTTATAAAATGCCTCAAAATAGTTAAGAAAATAATCTTTATAAATGTACATTACCATTCAGAGACTTAGTCCAGGAGCTCGGCTGTCTGTGTACCCATCGCTGAAGAGGGAAGTGTGTGAGTGGCTGTGGAGGCTTGCCTTTTCTGCACACACTGAACTCAAACAAACACACCCACTCCCAGAACACGTTCCAACTCTCCTCTGTAACGTAGCTATTTCGAGTGTGGAAGAGTTTTTTTGACAGTACCTCACAGTTCAGAGCCGCAAGGAAAGTAGGATGCTGCACCGATGTGAGGCAGCCTCGTGTACTCAGTCCTTAGTTACTTTAATAAATATTTGGCCAGGAAATGGGGAGTAATACCACTGCCCTTGTGAAAAGTTGCAAACATTTCTGAATGACCACAGTGGTTTGGGATTTGATTTTTTATGACCGTCTCACGTAATCTACCCTTACTCTGTCCACACTGGGCCGTTTGTTTAATTCTCACTCAGAGAACAGCCTGCAGCCCCTCAGCCCCTTCCCCTGCCCACCTACTCAGTCCCTAGGGTTCCTCCTTGCCATGTTTTCTTGGAAACTTTACCATGGACAGATCTAGGCAAGGTATACAAGGGTATGCATGGTCGGGGAGGCAAACATTGTGGACGAGTTCCTGGCTGTTTCTGAATGTCGTTGCCCTGAGTTCTCTTGCTTCCCTGAGCTGGTCAGGTGCTTCAGGCAGCACCCAGGAAGTCCACTAAGGGCTGGCCTCTTGGGAAGTGACCCTGCTCTGAATCTCACTTTCTCTTCTCATGCCAGATCACAGTTATACCCTGGGTATGGGCCATGTGACCATTTTAGGCAAGACTTAGGGGCAGCTATTTTCGTTTCAGTATGGAGTGGGGTTGGGAATTACATTTGACCACTTCAAGTCACACATCAAGTCAGCAGTGGTCCCAAGTCTCCTTTACAAATGGTCAATTCCACATTAGTCAGCATAACGGGATAAACTCTGGTGATAGAATAGGCCCAAACCACAGCAAATTGACAGACTGGGCTAGGTGAACCTGATGCAGAGGCTTTGAAAAGGAAAGTAAAATATTTTGCAAATAGACTTTTTTCCCCTCCTTACTTTTCAAGGTTTTATTTATTTATTTATTTATTTGCAACACACCACGCATAAAGATACCACCACCTTTAGGGAATGATGTGTTCTAGCTATATGAATTTTTCAGATAACTAAAGCCTTCCTTCCCTTCAAGAAGCCAAAACACACAGTTAATGCTTACTTTACCTAGCAAGAAAAGAGAAGAAGAATTTCCAGCACCCAAATTTGTAGAAGGCTTAGTGAGGGAGAAAACAGCTATTAATTGAAACTCTTTCTTAATATTTAGTTATTTCTGTAAGAATAAGTTCAAAGGTTCAGTACTGTACATCAAGTTGAAATTTAATAAATGGTATTTTAATTTAAAAAAATCAGAGAAATCTTTATATAATAGTAACACTTGGATTTTAATAGCTGCTTTCAGTGATTAAATCAGATGTTTGGGCAAGGTGGGGATTTTAGGCTCTGTAGTGGGCCAACCCAAGAGATATTTTTGGGTGACTAGGTTAGGAGGTAGGGGGGAGCTCTTTCTGACACCTCAGAAATCATATGGATGTTATACTTCATCCATTCTTTTATAGATGATTTTGAACATAATTTAATCTATTTTTAATGGTTCAGAGTCATTCTTACACCAACCAGCTAGTTAACTCTGTCATGATAGCATGTTGCCTTCTGAAAGCTACTGAGAGGCATAAAGTGGGCTGTCTCCAAATGAAAAACTTCTGAATTGCTGTGCTTTCCAACTTCTTGTAGTTCCCTTTTCCTTTGTATTTCTTTACTCTTTTGCAACCAAGTTGTCACATAGCCCTTAACTCTATTACCTATATGACTGTCTACACTAAGTCTATACAAATTTGGCAAATTACTTAGTTCTTCTGAAATTTAGAGACTAAAACTCAGTTTATGAAACTGTAAAATGGAGCTATTAATAGTATTTAACTTTACAGGGTTGCCACAAAGATTTAGTGAAATAATGTGCGTAAAAGGCTTAACACAGTGTTTGGGAGCTAGTAGCACCCAATAAAGGTTAATAATAATAATAAGCTATAGCAGCAATCTCATTTTATTCTTTTTAATCATCTGTGAATTGGGAAAACAGGTAAATATGCTAGAATTGTGTAGGGGCTGAGCAAGGGCTCTCATATCAAGAAATCTACAGGGCATGGACTTTACAGCATCGATTTTTCACCACTCAGGAATTTTTATCTTTTCTTCCTGGCTGCATTGTGGTAGGTTTAGTTTACAAATAATTCTCTAGAATCAGAACTAGAGGCACCTGAGCAGGAAGATGAGATGATTAACATGGGGATTGCGGAGCAGCCAAGATAGATATTTTAAAAAGTCCATGGACTAAAGCGCTGAACAGTGCCTTGCCTACAGGCATATTTATTCAATATGTAAACACAGAGAACTTTCTTCCCCCAACCCACTCCACTAAAGAGCAAAGACCAAATTCAACATCCTTAAGTACAAGTTTCAAACTGCCTAAACATACAGAATTATTCTCTTTCGAGTGGAAAAAAGAGCTACACTGACTGTTGTCAAATTGCCTAAAGTGTTTTAATATCTTGAATTAGTCAAGTAAGAATAGGGAAGTAAGAATAGGAAAGTAATCATATCCAAACTCCCATCATGTTTTTTCTACACTTTAATACTTTTTCTTACACTCACAACACGATGGAATTTATGGAGCCTTTAGAATGGTTATGAAAACATTTTAAGTAAATGAGGTTTTGTTAACTGGGCAAATGAATATTTCAGGAAAAAAGAAGACAAATATACTCATTTAACAGATATAAAAAGACTACACAATAATAAGAAATGTTCACACTCAGTTATGCTAATAAGTTATATATGTTGATTGTTAGCTTGGGGAGAAAGAGAAAAGAAAGGTTGAATGAGATGAAATTCTACTTTGTACATTCCACTAAGAATCATAATTTTATTTTGTCAGTAAATGTACAATGTGAACAATTTAGGTCTTTTCCAGGGTCTTCCACCCCAAAGTTGGCTGGGCTGCATCTTTAAGCAACTCAAGTTCCTGCCCCTCCCTCTTCCTGCCCTGGAAAAGAGCCAACAGGACAGGTTACCCTACAGGTCTCTGGCACAAGGCCCAGCCACACCTTGGGGGCAGTCTCACCCTGGTGTCTGTTTTGTTCAACATATTATTCTTATGGTTGCGTTAGAGCTTGCAGCACTTTCTTAAATTTAACCCATAATATGATTAGTATAGATGGTAACTTTTCATTGTCAGCAAGACCTCATAATACAGCATACGAGCCATAGGAGTTCCCAGTATTCTTGGAAGTTGGAAAAGTGACCAAGAATTCTCCTTACTCATGTGACTGGGATCCAGAGCACCTGATAATGGAATGGAAATAGGGTCTATCCCAGCACAATTCTGAAGGAGTCAAAATTTGTCACTTTTTCATCTCCCTTTATGACATTTGCCATCTTCTCATTTTATTTCTTGTTCCATACTTGGGAGTTTTTTTCCCCCCTTGCTCAGCTGTCACTTTGGGAAAGTAAATCCCTCTTGAGATATTACCTCATAGGGCTTTAAAAGGAACTTTCTTGGAGGTGTTTACATTTTCATAGGATATTCTGAAAGACTTCAAGCCCCTGAAGACCCTTCTGTTAGGAGAAATATCCTGGGGCAGAGATATCATTTGGGCGTCCTTCAGATCACACCATGTAGGTGGCCCTATAGTTGATTTCCTTATAAGCTAACCCAGTAAGACCTCTAGTGTTAGCAGCAGGTTTGTTTCATGATTTCAGCACTCTGGCTTCATTGAATACTGGTGATATGCCGACCAGGGTGCCCTAGTTAAGAGCTGAGGCAACTACCATTGCTGCCTAACAGGAAAATGGGACTGGGAGTGGGAAACTTTGCTATAATCCCACTCTTGGGGATGCGCTTGTCATAGAGATCTGGCCTTCTACTGTACTTCCTGAACCCCTGCTCTCTGGGTTTGCCAATGCTGATTCATCCAGAAAGCAGACTAAATCTAAGCTGATGGTACCAGCAAGGCAAGAGAGAGGGGGAAGAGAAAGGGCAGGGGAGGGAGGGAAAGGAAGAGAGAGAGGAGAGGAGGCAAGGAGAGAGGAGGGAAAAAGAAGAGGAGAAGGAAAGATAATACCAGAAAATCTAGATAGAAGCATAAAAACTCAGCACAGGTACATTTTGGTCAATTAAAGATAAAATTTGATTTTATGGTTTAGCATTTTAAAAAAATCACATAAAAGGAGGCTTTATTTTTTAATGCTTAGGCTTACCTCTACAGGTCTCAATCAGTCCATGTTGGTGGTATGGTCTTTATAGGGTTGCAGACTGCTGAAAGGGTGGTGATAGAGCCTCAGTGGGACTGGGGAAAGTGGAAGATGTAGCAGTAAATGGAGTGCTGAGGAGGGAGAACACCCAATTTTGCAGTTTTGCTGTGTGCTATAAATGAGATAACAGTTGTGAAAGTGCTTTGAATAAGATGTGCTAATGAAAAGAGCACAGGCATTGAAGTACGCCAGGCCTAGGTTCAATTCCCAGCTCTGGTTTTTACTTAGCGGTGTGATCTTGGCCAAGTTACTTAAATTTTCTGAGACTCATTTTCCTCACCTGGAAAATAGGAGATAACAAGTAATTACTGAGTTGCTGTGAGGATTACAAATAATGTTAGTATCCAACAATAGCCATTTGCTGAATTGCAGCTGATGATAAAAATCATATTGCTAGTACAAGAGGTTACCATTGATTTTCATGTCAGTTTATCTAGTGCATCCAAACAAAATTCCTCTCCTCTCAACTTTTCGTATATAAACTCAATGTAATACGACTGCTCCAATATACGTACACTGCTCAACTTATGACTTATGATAGAGTTACATCCTGATAAACCCATTGTAAGTTGAAAATATCATAAGTTAAAAATGCATTTAGCACACCTAACCTACCAAACATTATCGCTTAGCCTAGTCTACCTTAAATATGCTCAGAACACTTATATTAGTCTGCAGTTGGGCAAAATCATGTAGCACAGAGCCTATTTTATAAGAAATTGTTGAATATCTCATGTAATTTATTGATTACTTTATTGAAAGTGAAAAACAGAATGGTTGTATGAGCATTGGAAGTACAGATTTTGCTGAATGCGTATTGATTTTGAACAATAGTAAAGTTGAAAAATTATACATCAAACCATTGTGAGTCGGGGACCATCTGTATTTTGCTTTCTATAATGTAAACCCATGTTCCTTCCTTCTCACCCTCTTTCCACAAATATTTATTGAGCATCCTGGCCATTAAAGGCACTGTGCTGTGGTTGTTTATATGCACATGTGTGTGTGTGTGTATGTGAGTAATGTGTATATTTGGAGTGTATATGCTGGGTGAAGAATACAAAGATGAATCCACTTGGAGGTTTTTCTCAAGGAGTTTAGAGGCCAGTGCAGCAGGAAAAATATGTACTTTAGCATTAATACGCAGGAATCTCCCAGTGCTAAATGTCATATGAGAGGAACAGAAAGTACTCTGAAGGTATAGTAGAAAGAGAGATAACCTGTGGATGTGATGGGGTATGGTGGACAGGACTGATGGGTAGAATCTGGGAAAGCTTACTAGAACGCAAGAGGTCGCTTTTCAGCTGGGCTTTTGAGTTGGACTTTGAAAGAAGGGTAAGATTCGATCATCCTAGTATGGGCATGAAATTAGAATGGATGAAGTAAAAAGCATCCCCAATAGAGGAAACAGTGAAAACTAAGGCACAGAGGTTGGGAGTTGCAGCCTGTGAATAGGGGTAGCAACAGTTCAGTTTAAATGAAGCTTAGGGTATGTGAAGGAAGTGTCTAATTTCGTAGACATAGTGTGATACAGAACTACTCAAAGAGAAAGTTGAGATTTAACAAAGAGATGACAGTAAAAGCAAATGTTTTATGTATATGTGGTCAAGAAATATGTGATCCTGGCAATTTCTAACTACCCTATATATTTTATTAATTTACTAAGCTACTGGCACCCATTAACCCCCCCACCCCCCACAAGAATACCTGATAGATTTTTAATATGCTCTATCAGCTGATATTTTTTCTTAATATTTTCAAGAGCTTTCTAATGTGTGTTTTCTTAACACTCTATAATCCTGGCTGTGATTTCCTTCATGTTCAGAATGATTCACTCCCCCATTCCCCTTCAAACCAGGTATTAAACAGGCAGGGCTGTCTCATGCTAACCCCAGCATGAGCCTCTTGGTTTAGCTATTTCATCTCAATCGCTTCCTCTAGGAGCATATTTGCATAACCAAATGCCATTTCCCCATTTTCTCCCATTCCATTTCTGCCACTATTTTGTTTTTGTCATCACCCTATTTGATTTTTTTTTTTTTTTAGCACAGATGGATTATCTAAAGCTAAGTTCTTTGTGTGTGCTACTTACAGAAAGATAGGCCCCCTCTTATTCTCTGACTATTTCTTGGCTGAAAGACTGAAGCAGAAAATATTACTGAGGAGTCATGTCACATTCCTTGGACATTTGTATGTTCTTCATGCATGCCAGCAGAGTAGACTCCATCAGCATGTGCAAATGGGAAGGATTACACTGATGAATTATTTGTCAAGGGCCGAAAAGGCATTTTGGTTTTCTGAATTTTTAAAGAGAGTTTAGTGATTTCTCAGTTGCCTTTAAGCAGGCCAGGTGGTACTTATGGGGCACTTTTTGGTTTTAGCATTTGTGTAACCCAGTTATGCTGCAATCTAGTCAAGTCACTGTGCTACTACATCAGCATTACTGCAATAGATAACACAGATTGAAAAATAAAAATTGTTATTTAAAAAGAACTCCATGGAGGACATTTCTGGCAAATTTCACAAGAAACAGTTAATCACAGTGACTCTGGGTAGTGAAGACACATTATTTAAGTGCCTTCTATTTCCAACCTGAGATTCTCATATTTGTTAAAGAGCTTTTAAAAACTCCAAAACACTATATAATAGAATCTGGTATTAGGATTGTGCTTTTTTTAAAATTCCCCACAGCTCTTATGTTACCAGGTAAAATACCTGCATTTGTCACAAACTGTACAAATAGTCTTAAGATTTAGTCAAAACTCCATTTCTTTGGTTTGAGCTAAAGTTCAACTTTCCAAAAAAGAAAAGCCTATTTTTCACATATTAGGGACACAGATTTGAACATTTTTCTTCTATTGGCAGCTATGCCTGTCAAAGTATCCCTTTTACCATAGTTACATTATTTGAAATTTGCCATTTTACATTTAATATCTCTCTTTCACTAAGAAAATATATTCTTTTGCATTAAACATTGCCTCTGCCTGGGGTTGAATAGTGTCCTTTCAAAATTCACCCTGAACCTCAGAATGTGATCTTACTTGAAAATAGGATCTTTGAAGATACAATTAGTTAAGATAAGCTCGTACTGAATTAAAATGGGCCCTAAATATAATGACTGGTATCCTTATAAGAATGCCATGTGAAGACAAAGACATACACAGGGACGATGGCTATGTGAAGACGGAGACAGAGATAGGAGTGATGCATTGACAAGCCAGGGAATGCCAGGAGACACCAGAAGCTAGAAGAGGCAAAAACAGATTTTTCTCTAGAGCCTTCAGAGGGAGAATGGCCCTGCTGACACCTTGGTTTTGGAATTTCAGCTTTGAGAACTTGGAGAGAATAAACTTCTGTTTTTTAAGTGACACAATTTATAGTAATTTGTTATGGCAGCTCTAAGAAACGAATACAGCCTCTTATATCAAGTCCTCCAGGAGAAGCTCCTGGGTGGGGCATTCTATGAAGTCACTGACACTTCAGTGGGAGACCACTAGTTTGAGAGGTAGGAACCATTAAAAGGGGTAAAAGGCCTAGGAACAGGGAATAGGGGATAGGAGAGGAAAGATGGCCACATTTTGCTTATTACATAATCGAAGACCAGCCCCATGGAGAGTAATCTCCAAAGACTCCTAAAAATGCCCCTACTCAGGCCAGCTTTCTGTCCTATACCAAGATGGAGTCAACAGTGAGCAGCTGTTGCCCTAGCTAAGTGCTCAGGAACTAGGAGTTGAAAACAACTTGCACACCATGGAGACATGAGCCCTGCCCAGTCTTTTCCCTTCTCTGCAATCATCACTTGTAAGTGGCCTGGGCTCAGGGTGATTTACATGTGAACTAAAGAGTTTGGCAGGCAGGAAAATGCTCCCTATGTGGCCCCTATTTCTCTGTCTCAATCAGAATTGGGAAATTCGCCATTATCCTTTTAAATTATCTTTTGTATTTGTTTATTTGTTTTGGTTGTTCGCCTTTTTGAACATTCATCTGGCTATTTGTTTTATACCCTTCCCCCTGTTTTTGGCAATGCCTCTCTAGGCTTGACTAAACTTGGCTTTGTTTTCTGTATCAGGTGATGTTTTATTTTGACTCACCACCCAGGGGAGTAGGGGTGACCAGAGGGGCTTAGGCTCTGTTTTGCATTTAGCTGACTGGGCCAGAGCAGGGTGGCTGTTTCCAATTCATTTTAGTTTACTTTTGATCTAATTTGCCTCCCTGAGAAAGTCCTTCCATTTATTTGCCTTTTCACATTTCAAATGCCTCTATCTTATCTGAACATCAAGGTAGGTAGGTAAGTAGGTGGCCGTCACAAGTAGAGACATATATCTGGCTATATCATATCCAATTTTGTAGTTTGCAATTTTGTCACCCTTGTCTTCAGTGTGGACCTGGAACATAGTTTTCTAAGGCAGATATATTAATATAAAAAATGTAGAGACCTGCCATAGGGGAGAGCTGTTTATTTGAAGGGTCTGGCAAAGATGGCTTTTCCTATCTCTGCACCAAAAAAAAAAAAAAAAAAAAAAAAGCTGCTGACTAAGTAATTTTGACTGTTTTTTTCCTTTTTTATTTTATTTTATTTTTTAATTTCAGCATATTATGGGGGTATAAATGTTTAGGTTACGTATATTGCCCTTGCCCCCCCGAGTCAGAGCTTCAAGTGTGCCCATCCCCCAGATGTGATTTTGACTATTATTGACCTGACAGTGGCATGTTCAGGTAGGCCTCACCTGTTTTGTTCTTTGTTCTACACAATGTCTATGAAACAATCATTTGAAATGGTGATTGAAGAACATGAACTAGCATATGTTTCTTTCCTTATTTACATTATAGTTCCTAAAGCCATGCTCTTCTGGAGGGAAGACTGAAGAATTTATTGGGTTAGGAGTCAAGAAAGGTGGTTTTTCACTGACTATGAATCTCCCACTATTAATTCAGCCTCTTATGAGACTCCTGTAGTATACTTTGGAGATAATAACCAATGTTAGTTTTTCTCTCCAAATTCAGCCTGACAAAGCCCAGGCCAGAAGCCTTTGGAGAAATAAGTCTGATGGACATAGCACTGGTCTCTAAATCAAAAGATCTCAATTTTACTAATTATAAGGAGCATATGATTCAAAGATGCTATTTTCTTTCTAATCTTTTTAATTTGTCATACTCTCCACTGTTTCTCTAGTTCCTAGAATGGTGTATGGCACTTAGTAGGGACTAATAAATATTTGTGGAATGAGTGAATGACTTCAGGAAGCTTTAAATGCCATCTAACCCAGTCTTACACTTTATAACATTCTCCCCAACATCCCTGACAAACATTCATCCAATCCAAACTCAAGTCACTCTAGGAACAGGGAACTCACCATTTATCTAGGCAACTCATTTTACTATTACCAGATAGTTCTTCCTTATGTTGAGTTCAAATCTGTTTTACTAAAATTTTCACCCCTTAGTTTTTATCCTGCCCTTTTCAACCACACTGAGCAAGTTATTATTTTTCAATATGGTGGCTCTTCAATTTTGTGAAGACTGACACTGATATTCTCATCAAATTTTTTCCAGGTGAAATAGCCTTTTGCTGTTTCTCACGTGGTAAGCTTTTGTCTACTCCTCATCACCCTCACACTCTTCTGTTACCATTTATTTCTGTCCCAATACTACAGTCTGACATGTATTTGATATGTTATAACTAGCCTGTCCTGGGTGGATGGAAATCTATTTATTAGCAGTTCATGGATATAGCTGTTTAACATGTTCCACCTCTGTCCTGTGATTCATCCCACATTTCATCATTTTGTCCACAGGATATCAAAGAGACTTTGTAAAATGACTTGAAAAAATTTAGATATATTAGGCCTATGTTGTTCCACTAATCTGCTAGTACAGCAACCCTATTTAAAAATGATTTGAGGTCAATCTGCTTAGGAAATAATACCAGCTCTTCATGCTTCCTACCCCCTTTTTAATGATCATAAACTATCTGTTTGAGAAGATCAATGCAAAGATATTTGGAAAATTTAAAAATTTAAAAGCACTCAAGAATTTCAAGCTGGGCACAGTGGCATGCACCTGTAATAGCAACTACTCAGCAGGCTGAGGTGGGAGGATCGCTTGAGTTCAGAAGTTTGAGGCCAGCTGGGCCAACATAGTGAGACTCTGTCTCAAAAAAAATCATTACAATTTTTATTAACTTTTCAGATATATATTTGTATATATTCCTCTCTCTCTCTCTCTCTCTCTCTATATATATATATATATATATACATATGTGTGTGTGTGTATGCACACATACTCTCTATAGACATAAAATGTGACGTGTGTGATGTGTATGTGTTTTCTGTATTTCTGGGTGCAGAATCAGTGGGGTAATAATTGGTACTATTGGTACTGACAGTAAATCCTTATAATTAGACTTCTAAATCAGTGATTTAGCAAGATTAGTAGGCCAAATGCAAATTCTCCTTGGTCTATTGTTTCATTAAGGCAAGACATAGACTCAAAGATGTACAGTATATCTGGTCCTATTTCAAACCTTTTTTATTAAAAAAAAAAAAACATTTTTTACTTTCTTCTTTTTGCTCTCTCCAGCAAAACACATATCCAAGAAAATGTAGTATGTAGAAAATCTGGAGGAAGACCAGTGCTCAGGATCCTTGGCCCCAAACTTCTATTGTTCCAGATAATACTACATTCTTTTGTTTGTGTGAGTGAATAAAACCACATTGTATTAAGTTCACTTTGGATATTTCTGTCTTTCTGAGAAAGGCAGAGATAAAATATTTTTGAGTCTGAGGCACATATTAATTAGACATCTAGTCCTAATATAAAACCTAGGATACTAAAAAGAGACCCTCATCAAATTAAATAAAACATTTGAACTTACTAAAAAGAAGGATAATTAGAAACTGATAAAAATTCAAATGCATTCTCTCTCTCTCTCACTTTATCTCTCCCTTAAACAAAGTGCCAGTGTTTGGTACTTTAAATGATTAAAATCATTTGCCAATTTGATTAGTAGGGTCCATGCCAGCTCAAGACTCTGTCATTAAATACAGTGTAAACATAACCAATATTTCATCGTTGACTATAAAAATTCAATGACTTTAGGTTATACTTATATATATCCTGCTCTCTAAAGCCTTGAATTTTATTAAGTTTTCCTTAAGCATAAATTTTGGTCATTTTTATACCACTTTCCTAATATCTGCTATATACTCATCACTTTTATTACTAATAGCTTGCTATTTTGACTCTTTTTTAAAGCTTAAATACCTATTTTATCCTATCCTAAGCATTATGTTTTCTGGCATCATGCACTTGATGTGCTGGAGAATGCTAAAGAAGTTAGTTTATGCACCAATCTAAAATTATCTACAAATCACTGGTATTATGCGTATCTAACTACACAGTCTACCTTCTGACGTGACTTCTACAGTCTTGACTCAACTGACTACAGCTTTTATTTATATTTATTCAGAAATCCAAAAGTTCATTATAATATAGGGGCCAAGAATTGGATCAACACTACCCAGTGCCACACATATTTGTAGGACAGAGGGGTGAGAGAACTGGTGATGAAACCAGGTAAAGGAGGAGTTTGTGTCTCTTTATCACTTTTCTCCCCACCCCTCTCCCTGCCCCTCTCCTGCTTATAATTTTCTTCAAACCTCAGCCATCTACCATATGGATGATTAAGAGATCCTTGAGAAATTTGTTGAATTTTACTCTTGAAGAGCTTAGATCTGAGCATAATATTTAATAGAAACAGAATGGAAGTAGTTAATAAAAGCAAAATGAATTTTCTTCTCACTGCTAATATGAAACTTCCGTTGTTTTAGTTTCAGGGCCCAGATGGCTTGGCCTATGGCAGGTAATTTTGGCTGGCTATCCCAGCTGAAGTAATAATATTCAGAGTACAGTTGAAATTGTCTGAAACTTCGGTGTAGTTGAATCTCTCATGCCTATAGTCCAAGTGATTAAATTTTAATTTAATTGGCCTAAGGACTTGATGCTTATCCTTCCAAACCTTTACCTAGCTATCTCTTGTATCTTTCTTACAATAATCATTGAATCCTTTGGTTCTCCAGCTTCTAGATCAAAAAATGGTGACGGGGAAAATGGCATTGTCATCACTCTAAAGGCTTAAGTTTGCAAAGGCAGTTCCACCTCCAGAAAATGTCTCTTTCCTCTCAGGAATTGTGTTCACAATTCAGAGAGTTGTCTGGCTAGGGCTGTATGGGTCGATTTACTGGGCTTTCTTTAATTATGTCAAATGACCCAGAGTTTTTGTGCCCATGCTCAATTCTGCTATTTCTAAACCAATCCAAACCAAGCCAAACAAAAAAGCACTATTCACTGAATTACCAGTATGAGTATTGACTAGTCTTGAATTACCAGTATAAAGAATAATTCATAATTTAAAGCAGAACTTAAAAAAATACAAAGGTATTTCATACCTAATTTTTTTTCCTTAGAGAGGCAGTGTTTTATAGTAGAAGTTCAGTGAAGTGAGTGGTGCCAGGACAATCAGGCTCCAGCCCTGACTCTACCACTAATTTCATTTATTGATCCATCAGTTCATGCACTCATCCATCACCCATCCATTCATCCATCTATCCATCATCTATCAATCTACTTATTGATCCATTTGCTCATTCATCAAACCTTTCTTGAGCAGTCATAGTATTTTAACCTCTCATTATGTGCAAATACTTTCTCTTCATTAGGCCTCATTTCCCTCATAAGCACAATGAGAAGGTTGGACTAGATGATTTTTAAGGTCTCTTACATTCTTTAAAGCCAGATGGTGCTCAAAGCTGTTTTTCTTCAGCAATAAAAACAATTATAGATCTTTTCAGGCAAATAAAGTAAGTTATCACTCATAAGAATAAATTCAGAGGAAAATCCTTAAGTGGTTATGGAGGAGCATTACTCGTATGTGAAAAACACATCTTCCTGTTAGTACTGCAAAAATATCTCATTAATTAAAATTAGGACATAGTCGAAGACTATGGCAGTTCTAGTAAAGCTGTTTTTGAATATTTCATAAAAATATGATAACAAATTTACCAAAAAGCATAATTTACTAGATTTCAACAACTTCAAGGGTACGTAAGCCCCAAGGACTCCTTTATACTTAAGAAATAGTTAAAGGCAAATGGAGAACTTGTTAACATACAGTACTTAGAAGAGCTTGAATTCTCAAGTTCTCAAGATAAATTGAATAATATTCACTTCTTTCTTTATGAAGAGAACTTTTCATTTGGTCTGTAAAAATCTCTTTTGCTCAAATGTCTTTCTTTCTGTTTTATGCACTTTGAGAAAACTCTTAAGAGGATCACATGCAAAACAAACAAACACAGCACAACAACAACAAAAAGCAGCATAAATGGAACCATGTGAGTAGGGATCGTAAAAAGCCAATGACAGTCAAGCTTTGCAAGTGTATGCCAGATTTGTCTGGGATTGAGTTACAGCGTGAAATGACCTCATTTCTTATATAGAACTTGCATTTTGGGTTAGGTCTGGCAATGAAACAAATAGGAATTTACCATTATCTATGATATAGCTTTTTCTGTGTAACTTCAAAGATTTATCAATCTAAATTAGTTCAGAATTTAGATCTTTGGACTTTCTTTTGTACTTGATGAAAGCAAAAATATTTATGAAAACTGCAATGCCAATCAGCCAAAGAAGCCCCTTATTTGAAACCATTTTTATATTAAATTTGACATGTGTCAAGATGAGAGATTTATTATCTGAGGCATTACCAGAAACAGAGTGATTTGAGTAAGTTTGTGAAGTTTTTCTTCTCTTTTCTAATACTCTTTTCCATTGTTGATACTTCTAAAAAAGCATCAATTCAAAATAAAAAAAGGAGCAAACTAAACCTGAAATGTTACAGAGAAGTGTATTAACTAGGGAAAAAGAAAGAACATGGGAAATGTATTTCAGTTGTCCTTTGATTTTGATGGAAGAGTTGTCACAAGAAACAGACACTATTTGAAGGTTCAGAAACTGCTTAGACTCTTGAGAGTTGCCTATGTTTTTAACAGAATGTTAACAAGGTATTTCCAGAGACAGGTTATCATCAATTAACCATATGCCCCAAATGTTGTCTGTTTCTTCTTTAAGGAGAAATTAATTTTTGTTTTCCTTAGAGAATGTATTTCCTCACCTGAGAAAATGCCCAGACTCCCCGTCACAACAACATAGACTTGGGAAAAATACGATAGCATTGGAGCTCATTTTTCCATATTTGGAGGAAGCAAAAGGAGAAGAAATTTGCACTGACACTCAAAGGGAAAAGTTGGCAGCACACTAAATACTCCTTATAAAATGAAACAGTTGGAGAAACACCATGTCCTTCTATTGGTTAAGTTTTGATAGCAACTATGATTTTCAATAGTTATAGGAGACCAAAAATACTCTGCTGATTTTGGAAGAAAAGGAATTGATTCAGCTGTTCAATGAACAACAGATGACTTGGGGTAGTGCTTTTTTTTTTGCCCTGTATCACAGTTATCATTATACTTTACCCTGAGTTCTCCATATCATGAAAACAAGTGGGATTTTCATAGGTAGAATAATGAGTCTCTTTATATTAATACTTTAACTTATTATCATGATTAAAAGGTACTACAATTCCCAAACTGAAAGAACTCCCTATAACCAAGTGCTTTGACATAGGCTGGGAAAAAATGATGGATTTTGTCAAATATGTAGGATTTAGACTGCAACTCCTAAATGCTAGTCCTAATATTGATTCCTGGCCAGGACTTAAGCAATAAGTTTAACCTCATTTTTTTTTGTTGCTTTCATTTAGGTTTTTAACCTCCTTTTATTCAAGTTTTTATTTGCTCAATGAGATAACAGGCTGAGACTATGTGGTTTGGGTGGGACGTTTCAACTAGCTTCAGAAGTTTGTACTCATAAAGGCATGCCTGAATATGTCCAGGAATTTGATAATTATTTTTGCTAATGGTAAATGAGAACATGCCATGGTGGATTTGGTTTCCTTCCATGGATGTTAGCATGGATGTCTGGATTTCAAAAAGAGGCTGATTAAACTGACCATAAAGCCTCAGTTTTAAATTAAATGTAGTGTGGTGAAAAGAACATTCAATCTTGGGAAAATCACCTAATTTTTCTGGGCTAGAGTTTTCTAATTTATTGAGCATAGTAGAAACACCTTCCCATCAACCCCAGGGATGTTACAAGGATCAAATGAGAGAAAATGTGATATATTCTATAAATTATAATTTCTATATAAATATAAAATATTGTTTACCCCATAACCTTTTAAATTGGAGGGAACATTCTGGTTCAACCCTACCATTTCACAGATAAGGAATCTGTGACACAAATAGCTTAAGTATTTTAACAAGATCATCCAGCTAGTAAGTTGCAGAGTCAGGACTAGAAAGAACCCAATTGATTTAATCTTTACTATAGAGCTCTATGAATCCAGAGTTACAGAAGCTAGAGGAACTTAAACTGTTAACTGTCTATATAATGCTTGAATACATTCTCTTATGCCCTTGAAAGATCCGCTCTGCTTAATCACTTCTATGGATTGAAAACTTATTATAATCTAAGGAAATATTCTATTTTTGTTGGAAAATATTTATATGGAGGTGAAAGCTTCATATCTCTTTATAAATTCTGCATATTGGTTCTTCTTTTGCACTCTGGGACTGAAGGAAACAAGTTCAGTTCATTTCCCCATGATAGACCTTGAAATATTTGAAGGTAGCTACTGTGTCCCAACCCCTATAATTCTTCTATTCCTTAGGCAAATCAGCTCAATTTCTTTAAGCTATTTGTTGATAATTTTTAAATTATTTAAAAGTTGTTTGTTCAGCACCTGCTATGTTTCAGATACTGTGTTGGATGCTAGGGATATTAGGATGAATAAGACATAATCTCTGCTCTCAAAGAGCTCTAGGTGGGGAGACAAGAAAAAGTCAATAACAATTCAATAAGTGCTGTGATGGAGGTGAGCATTAGGTGATGACACAAACTAACTATACCTGACATGGGGTGGAAAAATATCAGAAAATATGTATAAAAGGTGATATGCTTTAGCTGAGAAGTAAAATCAGGATTGGAAGTGTGGGAAAACAAGGAACATTTGAGGTAGCTTTTAGTTGATCAGTGTAATTGGAGTGAAGGATCTTTGTTGATACATAACAAAAGATAACATTTGACAAGTACGCAGAAATAGATAACAGTGAAGTTTCAAGTTTCGTCACCTCTTTGTGCACGTGTGTGTATGTCAAACTATGGATTTCAAAATTGAACACAGTGTTCTATTTGTGGAAATTCTTCTTAATGCAGACTAAGATACTACACATTTTTTGGCAGTTCCTATTGAATCATACTGATCTTATAGCCTCTAAAACATCAAGTCTGCTTTTACACATATTGCTGCTTACTCAACCCTTCCTTGATCCTGCTCTTGTACGGCTGGATTGGCTCTTTGTACCTGTGTGCAGGATTTCACATTTATCCCGATTAGATTCTCTCACATTAGATTTTATTCAGTGGTTTTATCTGTCAAGATCTTTTTGATCCTGATTCTGTCATGGAATGTATTTCTTATTTCTTCCTGTTTCATGTCATCCATTGCTTCCTTTATACCATAATGATTTACATTTTTTAATTTCAGCGTATTATGGGGGTACAAATGTTTAGGTTACGTATATTGCCCTTGCCCCCCCCACCGAGTCAGAGCTTCAAGCGTGTCCATCCCCCAGATGGTGTGCATAGCAGTCATTATGAATGTATATACCCATCCCCTCCTCCCCCCTCCCCTCTGCCCAATGTCCGATAAATGTTATTCCTATATGTGCACTTAGGTGTTGATCAGTGAAACCAATTTGCTGGTGAGTACATGTGGTGCTTATTTTTCCATTTTTGGGATACTTCACTTAATAGAATGGGTTCCAGCTCTATCCAGGAAAATACAAGAGGTGCTATATCACCATTGTTTCTTATAGCTGAACAGTGCTCCATGGTATACATATACCACATTTTATTAATCCACTCACGTATTGATGGGCACTTGGGTTATTTCCACATCTTTGCAGTTGTGAATTGTGCTGCTATAAACATTTGAGTGCAGATGTCTTTTTTATAGAATGTCTTTTGTTCTTTCAGGTAATTCGGGTAATGCCCGGTAATGGGATTGCTGGATCAAATGGTAGATCTACTTGTATCTCTTTAAGGTATCTCTATATTGCTTTCCACAGAGGTTGCACTAGTTTGCAGTCCCACCAGTAGTGTATAAGTGTTCCTATCTCTCTGCGTCCACGCCAACATTTATTGTTTTGGGACTTGTTGATAAAGGCCATTTTCACTGGAGATAAGTGATATCTCATTGTGGTTTTGATTTGCATTTCCCTGATGGTCAGTGATGTTGAGCATTTTTTCATATGTGTGCTGGCCATTTGTCTATCTTCTTTTGAAAAGTTTCTGTTGATGTCCTTTGCCCACATTTTGATAGGGTTGTTTGATTTTTTCTTGCTGATTTTCCTGAGTTCTAAATAGATTATTGTTGTCAGCCCTTTATCGGATGTGTAGCATGTGAATATTTTCTCCCATTCTGTAGGTTGTCTGTTTGCTCTCATGATAGTTTCTTTGGCTGTGCAGAAGCTTTTGAATTTGATCAGGTCCTGTTTATTTATTTTGGTTGTTTCTGTGATTGTCTTTGGGGTCTTCTTCATAAATTCTCTGCCTAGGCCAACGTCTAGAAGAGTAGCTCCAACGTTTTCCTCTAGAATTCTTATAGTTTCAATCGTGAGTTGATTTTTGTGAGAGGTGAAGTGTGGATCCTTTTTCAGTCTTCTACATGTGGCTATCCAGTTTTCCCAGTACGATTTATTGAATAAGGATTCTTTTCCCCAGTGTTTGTTTTTGTCTGCTTTGTCAAAGATTAGATGGCTATATGAGGCTGGTTTTATATCCGGGTTCTCAGTTCTGTTCCAAAGGTCTGTGTCGCTTTTGTTGTGCCAGTACCATACTGTTTTAATTACTATAGCCTTGTGGTATAGCTTGAAGTCTGGTAAATTGATGCCTCCCATTTCATTCTTTTTGCCTAGGATCGCTTTTGCTATACAGGGTCTTCTCTGGTTCCATGCGAAGCGTAAAATTATTCTTTCTATGTCTGTGAAAAATGATGTTGGTATTTTAATAGGGATGGCATTGAATCTGTAGATCACTTTGGGTAGTATAGACATTTTAAAAATGTTGATTCTGCCGACCCAAGAGCATGGTATGGTTTTCCACCTGTTTATATCCTCTGCTATTTCCTTCCTCAGTGTTTCATAATTCTACCTGTCTTTTACCTCCTTAGTTAAATATATTCCTAGGTACTTTATTTTCTTTGTTGCTATTGGGAAGGGTATTGAGTCTTTGATTTGGTTCTCAGTTTAACTGTTATTGGCATATATGAACGCCTGTGATTTGTGTGTATTCATTTTGTATCCTGAGACATTACTGAATTCATTTATCAATTCCAGTAGTCTCTTGGTTGAATTCTTGGGGTTTTCTAGATATAATATTATATCATCAGCAAAGAGTGAAAGTTTGATCTCTTCTGCCCCCATTTGGATGCCCTTAATTCCCGTCTCTTGTCTAATTGCTCTAGCAAGGACTTCTAGCACTATGTTGAATAGATGTGGAGATAGTGGGCAACCTTGTCTGGTTCCAGTTCTAAGTGGGAATGCTTTCAATTTTTCCCCATTCAGTGTGATGTTGGCTGTGGGTTTGTCATATATGACTTGTATCATTTTTAGGTAAGCCCCATCTATGCCTATTTCGTTAAACATTCTTATCATAAAAGTTTGTTGAATTTTGTCAAATGCTTTTTCTGTGTCTATTTACAGGATCATATGGTCCTTGTTTTTGCTTCTGTTTATGTGGTGAATTACATTTATTGATTTGTGTATGTTGAACAATCCCTGCCTTTTTTTTTAAAGTGTAATTACCACTTTAATTAGGTGAAATAAGTTGGTTTTAGTTTTGACATTTGTGATAGCACTTTCCAAGTGGCCTAGAGTTTTATTGTAGTAGTTGGGAGTTTTTGCTAAAACTAGAGGACAAGGTTAATGATGAAGTTATGCATAATGCCTGTCAAGATTTGTCTCTTTCACACAAATGTTGAAAGAAATGTCTCTTTCAACCATGACAATATATGCACTAATTTTGGCTCTATTCAGTACATAGGGGAAATCTGTTTGCCAAGGGAAAAATCGCCTAGAAATTACAGCATAAACCAAGAAGTAAATCACTAGATAGAAATACAGGGGCAAATGATAGTATTTTTCACTGGGAAAGATAGGAAAACTATGAAGAAATGAAGCTTTTTATCTCTAGGAAGGTACTAAAAACAATGGGAAGTAATATAAAATTAAAACTGTAAATCAGTGTTATAGTCTATATCATTTCTGTGGCGACATGTGCTTTTCCAGCTGAATTTTCTCATTCAGACAGGATGCTGCTAATTTTCATTTTGATTGTTTGTGTTCACCTGGCAGAATTCTCACTATTCATTGATGTTCTGGTTATTTCTTATCAGCTGTCCCAGTTTCGTCCTTCTGATCAAGTAATTCTGATTGCACAGAAAACATGTTTACTTATGGCAGCTGCAGTTGATCTAGAGCAAGGGAGAAAAGCTTCAACAACGTTTGAACAGGTAATGTGCAACCTTCAAGGAAAAGACAAGAGTTCAATGCACTATTTGATATGTTTGCCTTCCCTGATGTAGTTCTTTTTGATTCTCTGTAGAGAATAACTTCTTCCATTCCAGCAGCATCTTGATTTCAAATGTTTGTAATGGCTAATTACTTCCTAAGGAAAGGTTACATTTGGCTTGACCTCTTCTTTTAAGAAGATTGAATATCTCTTCTTTTAAAATGCCGCTTTCTGTGGACCACTCTTTCCAAATATGTTTTTAAATGTTCTTTATCTTCATTGTCTCCCTGTGATTACATATGGTCCATTGGAGTGTTTCCCCTACTTTTGTTTCTTTGCACATGTCTTCTAAGGAAGAACTCATCTATTTCCAGAGCTTTGTAGCCATCTGAAATTATTTACTTAGCTTGTTTTTTTCACTCAATTGCATTGCTTTCTTTGCCCCACATCCTTTAATATCTCACCATTAATTCAGTTTCACCAAGACAGAATTCCTTACCTTGCCTGAATTCCTCTGTCATATTCTTCTTTTTTTTATTTTTTTATTTTTTTTATTCCAGGGTATTGTGAGGGTACAAACACTACAGTTACACTTTATGTCTTTGCCTCACCCAAATGCGGGTTAAAG
>RJWJ010004955.1:0-18508 GCA_004363605.1 Indri indri
GCCTGTGTAAGTTATTCGATCTATTTGTCTGGAGGTCTTAGAGATTTTTACCTTTATCTTTGAAATAATTTTACTACAAATTGATTATTTTGGTATTTCATGACTCAAGTAAAAAGAAATATAAACTAAAATTGTGCAAATAAAATAATTACATATTTAAAAAATAGCAAACACACTTCATATCAGAATCTATGGAGTATATTTAAAGCAGCAATCAGAAGACAATTCTTAATAAACACATTAATCAGTAAAAATTAAAGAAGGAAAATAGAAAATTAAATGCCCAGCTCAAAAATTAGAACAACAAAATAAAACACAAGAATTCAGAAGAATGGAAATAATAAAGATAAAACAAAAATAAATGAGGTAAGGAATAGAGAAATAGTAGATATAATGAAAAAAATAAATTCCGGTTTTTAGGAAAAGTAACAAAATAGAAGAAGCACTAGCTAAATCTATCAAGAATAACAGGGAGATACAAAGAATGAAATGAAAAGGAAATAAACATTGGAAAGGAAGACATTTTTAAAAATCATAGAAGACTACCTTGAAGATTTCTACTTTGAGTTCTTCGAGGTATCTCTGTATTAATTTCCTTAGTGGTTGTACTAGTTTGCAGTCCCACCAGCAGTGTAAGCATGTTCTCATCTCTCTGCATCCATGCCAACATTTGCTGTTTTGGGACTTTTTGATAAAAACCATTCTCACTGGAATTAAGTGATATATCACTGTGGTTTTGATTTGCATTTCCTTGATGATTAGAGATGTTGAGCATTTTTTCATACCTTTGTTGGCCATTAGTTTATCTTCTTTTGAAAAGTTTCTGTTCATGTCCTTTGCCCACTTTTAAAGGGATTGCTTGATTTTTTTCTTGTGGATTTTCCTGAGTTCTATATAGATTCTAGTTATCAGCCCTTTATGAGATACGAAGCATGTGAATATTTTCTCCCATTCTGTATGTTGTCTGTTTGCTCTCGTGATAGTTTCCTTGGCTGTGCAGAAGCTTTTTACTTTGATCAGGTCCCATTTATTTGTTTTTGTTGTTGCTATGATGGCTTTTGGGGTCTTCTTCATAAATTCTTTGCCTAGGGCAATGTCTACAGGAAGTGAAAAAACTAAAAAAAAATACACGACTACACAGAATCCAATGCTAAATTAAGCAAATAATATACCGTAACACTGTGGGATTGATCCAAAGGGCCTGGTCAGCTGCCTTGGGCCACTAGCTTATTACCCATGATCCTCTCCCTCCTCTTGGCTGGGCCTCCCAGCATGCCCCACACCTCTCCCCTACTTACCATGGTTTTCCCTCACTCTGGTCAAGAGTCCCTGTTGAGAATCAAATGAATTCATTGGTCATCAGAGAGAAAAATTGGATGTTCAGAACATTTTGAATGAGAACAATGCTTAAGATGGACTAAATTGATATTTCACCTTCAAAATGAAAATGAAATTCCTAATCACATGTTCACCCTGCAAAAACGCAAAGGATTGAGTGTTCTAACATGATCGGTTAATATAAGAATTTCACATTATTTATGTGAGTTGACAATTTAACGTAGAGATTCAAAATGCTTTCAGATAACCCCATGGAAAAACTCCAATATAGTCATTCTCTCCATGCTATCCTGCAGAGACCTTCACCCTTCTCCTGGCTGCTGTTTCTCAGAAACCTTTTTTTGTTATTGTTTAAGAAAGATTTATCCTAAATCATTTAAATGTAAAGTGACTCGTGAGTGATTTTTAGTGAGTCCTCTACTATGCCATTTTTCCCTCTAAACTTGCTGAACTTAATTGGCTCCATTATTGAGCACCAACTTTGTGCAACCCACAGAGCTAGACTCAAGGCCAGATCTGGTGTTTTTTTTTTTTTTTTTTCCTTGATTAAATTAATTTAAAAAGTTGTATTCTCTTTGTCTTACCTTTTTGTCTAGATTTTAAACTGGTATTAAATTTAGTAATATGATCTCTATATTTGAGTTTATAATTCTTATTTAGTTTTTCTTTTCCTCTACTGAGAGTATAACATTTGATCAAGAGGCTCAAATTTTGTGATAGTTTCCAGTTGTGTGATTTCCAGTTGAGGAGCAAAAATGTTCCTCTTTATTAATACAGCAGATCTGAAGTGAGAATTTTGCGGGGGCGGGGGGGATTTCTTGCCAGGAAAATCTTTGTTTCCCTAAGGGTTCCAGTGTGCTTTTTTTTTTTTTTCATTCATATGGTGAGAGCTATGTAAATTACCGCGTCACACATTTTTTTTTCTTTACTCCTGAGAAAATCAGATTCATATTTGACATTTATTTATTTCAAACATATTAATCTATAGGGCAGGAACATTCTTTCTCTTTGTGTCTTTTTATTTATATTATTTTACTGAATAGGTCTTTTACTATATACTTTGAAAAGTCATAGTGAAAAAGTTCATAAATTATATTTAAAATTAAGATATTTAATGTTTGAAAGTCACTTAGAATTTGCAAAGTATGTTCCTATACCTTTTAGTCATAGTCATCTATTCCTCTTTTATGTCTTGCACAGTTTCACATACTTTAATACATCTGCTTTATATTTAGCATGAACTGGAAAAATGATAGCTTCCTTAGTCGTGATTTTACATTTGGAGGAGGAAGGGAGGACAATGAGGTGAGACTACAGAGGGCATGAGAGACCACAGCCATAGAAGAACCAGCACTGATGGAATGCTTCCACTGTCTCTTTTAAAACTCCAACAAGGGCTAGGCATGGTTGCTCATGCCTGTAATCCTAGCACTCTGGGAGGCTGCAGCTGGAGGGTCTCTTGAGCTCAGGAGTTCGAGACCAGCCTGAGGAATAATAGCAAGACCCTGCCTCTACTAAACATAGAAAAAAAATAGGTAGGTGTCTTGGTGCCAGGCTCTAGTCCCAGTTACTCAGGAAGCTGAGGCAGGAGGATCGCTTGAGCCCAGGAGTTTGAGGTTGTAATGAGCTATGATGATGCCACTGCACTCTACCCAGGGTGCCACAGTGAGACTCTGTCTCAACAAAATAAATAAATAAAAATTAATAAATAAAATTCCAACAAGGCATGTAGCTATAACAACTGTAGAGATGACAGCATCTTCTTTGTTGTTGAAGTGGGCTTTGGTTCACTCGCTGTTGGTTGCAGTGTGTTTAAGAGTATATCAGAGACTATGGAGCCACTGAAGCAGGGAGACCAGCACTTGTGGCTGCATTGCCTAGAAAGGGAGATAAAGAAGTTGCTATCATCTCAAAAACTCCAACCACTTTCCCTGACTGTGAGGGACAGAGAGAGCCAAGGTCCCAGCACGTGAATTCTTACCCTCATTCAAGGGGACATGGAGGCTGAGGGAGACACTTTTGCTATGAAATATTGAACTGAGTATCTAGACTTCTCAATAACATTTGTTGGGTCTGGAAAGAAATACCGATAAGATTTGCTCTTCATGTGATATGTAGAATCTAAAAAAGTTGAATCCATAGAAGTAGAGAGTACAATTGCAGTTACTCGAGACTGGGGTGAAGGTGGGGGCATTGGATGGGGAAAGGGGAGATGTTAATACAAGGATGCAAAGTATTGGCTAGATAGGAGGAATAAGTTCTAGTGATCTATCGCACTACATTGTGACTATAGGTAATGTATTGTATATTTCAAAATTGCTAAAAGAGATTTTAAAATATTCTCACCACCAACAAATGATAACCATGTGAGGTGATATATATGTTAATTAGCCTATTTTAATCATTCCCAAATTTGTACATGTATCATAGCATCACTCTGTACCCCATAAATATGTACTACTATATGTCAATTAAAATAATTAAAAATACGTAAGTAAATAATGTTGAAGAAAACTTCAGGAAAAAAATGCGAATGTTCTTCACTGTTATTAATAAAATATTTGTCTCATTCTTATGCTGGGGTTTGATAGGGCATTGGCAATACCACAAATATTTATCAACAATCTGCCAAATAGGACTGGTGGTGTCAAAGTCATAAATACTTAAATGTGATGACAGACAAGAGCAGTGGCTGTAGACTGAGTCTAAGAAGTCAGAGACTAGAAATGGGGAATAGAGGAGGCAGAGAGAATGTATCAGCCACCCAGAACCCTGGGGCTTGAGCTACCTGTGACTAGCATATGGGAGCTTGGAGTCCAGTATGATCTTATTGTCAAGTTTTAGTCTGAAATGTCAGTTCTTGGCACGCTCAGGGCTGAAGAATGACGAGACAAGCCAAAGTTAGGCAAGCACGAAAATGAGGTTTATTGAGGAAAGAAAGATAGGATTATAGGGCAAGAGCAAGATATAGGTTTACAGAGCATAATACATATGCCACAGATGACTACCAGACCCACCGTTGCAGCAAAGGGAGAGCCAAAGTAAGAACAAAAGTAAAAATGATTGGCTATGGTCTGTGTCTTATTTCATAGTGCCTGGATAGGGACCTCCCTCACAGTTCAGAGGTCTCCATGGAACCACTTTGATTGGACAGTTGGGAGTCACATGACCTGAGCCTTAACTACACATGTTGGTTCTAGGTCATTTTCTGGACTTTATGGTATCCATGCTGCTTGGCCCATGGGCTAGAGAGTCCTCTGCATTCTTTTTCAGCTGGCATGCCACCAAGTTCTGATTGGCAGATAGAGCTCAATGCGAATGGTATTCCCTCCTTCCCCAGGCATGGAGAATTAGGGTGGGGCAGGACCATGAAGAGGGCAACAGCACCCACTTTCATCCCTAGGAGATCTGGAATCCCTCACTATCTACCTAACACTTATCACTGCAGTGGTTACTCACCTTGATCGACTTCTAAGTTGAAAAGCCCTGGGCTATAGTCCTAGTTGATTAGCATAAAGTATGCATGGTGGTGGTATAGAGAGCACTGAAGAAACTGGAGTGGACTGGGAGGAAAGACTCTGAAAGATGTGTCATGGCGTCTCTCAGCAAGTAGGCCAGATAAAGGGAGAAAATGAAAAATTGAACAACATGAGAAAAACTATGAGAAAGACAGACCACCCCCTCTCTTCTAATCTGCAGTCACATTTGATGACTCTACATAGTCATAAAAATGGTAGCTAGTTTAATAACTAGTTAGAAAAAAAATTAACATTTTATAGGACAAGAGAATCCTGAATCAGCCCACATCTACATCATGATAACTTAAGCAAAGCAACTATTGACAAATTCAGAATGTCTATAACCAAATCTCCATAGTTCTGCTCAGTGTTTATAATGTCCGTAGAGTGCTATTTTTTTAAAAATAAAAAGCTTAATTTCTTTGGCAGGAAAGTAATTGTGCAGTGTTTGAGTAAATGAAATGAGCTCCCTTTGCATTGAAATGTAAAGCTCCCATTTCCTCTCTTTAAATGCTTAAAGGATTGTTTTTTGTCAGTTTCAGCATGAAGAAACATTAAAATTCATCTCATCTGAAGCCTATAGTGGATTAAAAAAGAGACGTTAAATATCAGCAAATGGATCTGATAATCTGCAGAGTATTTCTGCTGTCAAAGAAGGACCATGGACAAAAAACACATGTTCCTGATTTGACATCCCTTGGCATCTTGTAAATAGCCTACACGAATCCATACCTTAAAACTGCCAACACCAGCAAAATTGTGCCCAAGTTTCTAGTAAGTTAAGCAAGCAAAGCAGAGAAAGGAAATGTGGCTAGATTGCATATAAGAACCTAAGGACCCCGAAAATTGACCTCAAACTCATTTTACCAAAAGATATTCTCTGCACTTCTGCAGAATTGTCATTTTATTTAAAATCAAAGAGCATTTTGTGATAGGTATGCATGTAGGAGTAAACAAGAATATAGAGAATAAACATGTTAGGTGAGTAAGTGGGAAGAATTTTCCATGTGAAAAAATAAACTGCTGAAAAATACGAAATAGAGTTTACTCATTATGAAATGTGTCTACCTCAAGAGAATATTGAAATAATCCTGGCCTGTATTTCTAACATTTCCATACCACTTTCCTCAAAGGGGAAGAAAAAAAATGCATTTATCAGTGTGTTTTCAGATTCAAAATTCAGAAAGGTATGTTTGTGCCCTAGAGTTGGGAAGTACATTCTTGGATCCTGTGCAAATTACTAATGTGGGGGCCTCAGGAGATTAAGCGAGGGCCCCATGTTGTATCCCAATGAATGAAGCTTATGGTGACTATCACCACAAACCTGTTTCCTTGTTTCCTTCCAACATTCAAGATGTTTATTCCACAAATTTGAGACCTTTGTTCCATTGACTATTTCTATTAAGTAATAGTTCACTCCTTTTCCTAAATTATTCATCAAGAAAATTGGCAATTAGAGCTTCTGATTAGCATATTGTATGTTGACATAACCTACCATGAGTTATTATTCCAGCCAAAAGCCAAAAAGTATCATCTTTTTTGCCTTTGACATTTTATTCCAGTAAATATGCATCTCCATACGTCAAAAATGATGAGGGCTTTTATTAAAAATACCATCATATAACAGATTATCTATAAATATAATTTTATTTAACTCTTACAGCAAGTCTGCAAGTTCAGAATTAGAGAATATTGAGGTCCATAAAGTAAAGTTGTCCAAATCTCATGGAAGATTTGGAAAGCTGAATTTTGAACTCTATTCTACAGGATTCAAAAATCTATGACTTTTTCACCATGCTCTGATGTCTTTTTAACAGTTAGCTCAGTCAGGCATACCTTATGGACCAGAAAACTTCTGGAGACCTCAGCTGGGACACATCTGATTCTCCAACTCTTCCTTATAGCAGAGCACTCTGATAAAAACACTCATAGACATATTCTACTACCACTCAGTAAACACAAATAAACATGCAACATTTAAAAATAAAATTATAATAAAATCATTTTGCAACTTAGATTTTCTGTTAGTATGTATAAATCCACCTCATTCTTTTTAATGGCTGCTTATTATGACACTGTATAATCTATTAAATGTTTCATTATTAATGAACATTTTGAAAATTTTTTATGTTTTTTTTGTTATGCAATAATTCTGCAGCGAATACATACATTTATGTTTTATGGGTTTGCACTGATGTTTCTGATCCTTACCGTTCAGAATCATGGGCAAATGAAGATGCACATGTTGAAACTTGATAAATAGCCCTTCAAAAAAATCACAATGAGGGATTGCTGAGCAGGATGACCAACTAGAGTTACCTGGAGCTCATCATCCCCACAAAAAGGGGCCAAAACAGCAAATAAACAACTGCATTTTGACAGGAGTTACTGAGGAAATATACTGGAGAGCAATGAGAAACCAGCAAAATCCCTGTGGATCAAAGAAGCCCATGACAGCACTATGGAGAGGGCACAAAGGCATCCCACCTCTTCTAGCTGTCTCCTCCCCCAGGATTGACTCAGGATCAGGAAGAACTTTTTCTTATGGGGAAAAGGTAAGCTGGAGATTCCCAGCAGTCTCTATTATCACCTCAAAGGACAGCAATCCTTGCTATAGGAGATTCCCCCCAATACTCACAAATCTAGAATCCAGTTTGCGGAGTGCCTGGAGTTGCATCCTCAGAGTCGAAGCCCACCTTGAGCACTCTCCTCTCCTGTGACATAGGCACCATCTTGAAACCAGACCTACTGCTAGAGTGTATCCTACCCTGGTGACCAGTAACCACTGCCTCTCTCCACCCTTGAGGCCTCATTGTCATAATATCCTGTTCATGTGGATGCCTATAGCACCATGATCCTTGCTGCTGGGAGCCTATGCCAGATGGAATGAAGAACAGCCTGGTGTTTGAACCCACTCCTCACAGGAAGCAGGCAAACCTGCATAGCAGGAAAGCCACTGAATAGCCGGCTGGCTCCCTTACCCACATGTGTTTGTGCAGCACAGCCAGCCACCCTGACCAGCCTGCATGCACCTGCAGCTGGTCTAACAGCTGGTCCTGCAGCAGCCCTCCCCATTTGACAGACAGCTGAAGAGCTGCCTGGCCCCATAATTCTTGGTCTGACAACCAGTCTGGCATCCACACCTCCAGCAAAACCATGCCACTGCCATCAGTCATTTTCTCAGTCTTGGCCACTGAAGGAATCTAAGACAACAGTGACAAGTGCTACAGTTAAAGAAATTGCACAAAAACTGTGCTATTGAGTCCACCCAGAAACAAAGCCAGTGCACTATACTGAATCAACAACCTAGGACCCACTGCATAAGAAACATAAAAAAAAACAAGAAAAATGACACCCCCAAAGGAACACAATTAGTCTCCAGTAACAGACCCCCCCAGAAAGGACATTTACAAAATGCATGAAAAGAAATTCAAAATAATGATCTAAAAGAAACTCAGAGAAAAGAAACAATTTAACAAAATCAGTAAAATAATTCAGGATTTGAATGAGAAATTCAACAAAGGATTTATATCATGAAAAAGAACCAAACAAATTTGAGGTAAAGAATCCAATGAATAAAATAAAAAATACAACTTCAAGTTTCAAAAACAGATTAGTTCAAGCAGAAGAAATAATTTCTGAACTTGAAGACAAGACTTTTGATATAACCTAGTCAAAGGGGGGAAAACCCCATAATGAAGAATGAAGAAAGCCTGCAGGACTTATGGGGCACTGTTATGCAGCAAATCTTTGCATTATGTGGGTGCCAGAGAGAGACGAGATGGAGAAAGACATGTTAAACCTGTCTTATTATAACAAAATAAGAACTACAAACTTCCCAAGAATTAGGTGAGATCTGGACATGTGGATCCAAGAAGTTTAAAGGTTTACAACCAACTTTAATCCAAAAAGATCCTAACTTAGTCACATCATAATCAAACGGTCGAAAGACAAAAATCAAACTCAAAATTCAAAAGTAAACAACAGTTTAAATGCTTCAAGAGAAAAGCATCAAGTTACATATAAAGGAATTCCTATTAGACTATCAGTAGATTTCTCAGCAGAAATCTTGAAGGCCAGAAAAGAATGGGAAGATATATTCAAAGTTCTGAAAAAAAAACAAACCTGTCAGCCAAGAATACTACATACAATAAAACTACCCTTCAAAAATGAAGGAGAAATAAAGACCTTCCCTCAAACAAAAGCTGAAGGAATTTATCACCACTAGGCCAGCTTTACAAGAAATGCTTAAGAGAGTGCTACAACTTAAAATGAAAGGACAATAATTACTATTATGAAAACATATGAAAGTATAAAACTCATCAGTATAAGTAAGTTCATTAATAAAACTCAGAATTTGCCAGTGTTGTAAAGGTGAGCTGTGAATTTCTCAATCCTCCAGTATGAAGGTTTAAGGTCTAAATAGTCAAAAACAACAACAGCTATAATTAGTGTATAATAAGCACACAATAGATAAGGAATTAAAGCAACAAAATTATAAAGTGTGGAGAAAGGGGATAAAGTGTGTAGTATTTTTAGGTAACAAATGTTAAGTTGCTAATAGCTTAAAATAGTCTACTATAACTGCATGGCTCTTTATGTTAGCCCCATAGTAACCACAAAAAAAGAAATTACAACAGATACAGAAAAAAGAAAGGAAGGAAACAAAGCTTAGCACCACAGAAAACCATCAAACCACATAGGTAAACAATAAGAGAAGAAGAAAGAAATGAAGGATTAGCAAAACAACCAGAAAACCATTGACAAAATGACAAGAATAAATCTTTAACTATCAATAATAATATTGAATGTAAATGGATTAAACTCTCTAATTAGAAGATATAGAGTGACTGAGTGAACAAAAAACAAAACGCAACTGTATGCTGCCTTAAAGAAACATACTTCACAGTTAAAGACATATATAGACTGAAAGTGAAGGGATAGAAAAAGATTTCATGCAAATAGAAACCCAAAGTGGATAGGAGTAACTATACTTCTATTAAATAAAGTAGAGTGTAAGTCAAAAATGTGAAAAGAGACAGAGAAGGTCATTATATAATGACAAAGGGATCAATTCAGTGAAAGGATATACCAATTATAAATATTTATGTACCCAACACCAGAGCACCCAAATATATAAAACAAATATTATTAGAATTAATGGGATAAATAGACTGTGATACAACATAATAGGTAGCTTCAACATCCTACTTTCGACAATGGACAGATCATCCAGACAAAAAACAGCAAAGACACATCACACTCAAATTGTACCACAGACCAAATGCAACTAACAGACATATACAGAACATTTCAACCAACAGCTGGAGAATATAAATTCTTCTCAATTGAACATGGAATGTTCTTTAGGATAGATAACATGTTAAGCCACAAAACATGTTTTAATAAAGTTAAGAAGAAAGAGATCATATCAAATATCTTTTCTGATACACAGTGGTATAAAATTATACATCAACAACAGAAAAAAACTTCATAAACTGCACAAATACATAAAAATTAAACAACATGCTCCTAAACATCTAATGTGCCAATGAGGAAATTAAAAGTGAAATTAAAAAATCTTTTGAGACAAATGAGAATGGAAACACATCATACCTAAATCCATGGGACACAGCAAAAGCAGTGCTAAGAGGGAAGTTTGTAGCAATAAACACCTACATCAAAAAAGAAGAATGATTTATAATAAAGAACTTAATAATGCACCTCAAGGAACTAGAAAAACAAGAACAAACTAAACCCAAAATTGGTAGAAGGAAGAAAGTAATAAAGATCAGAGTATAATAAACAAAATAGAAACTAAAAAACAATTCAAAAGATTAATGAAACAAAGACTTGTTTTGTTTTTCTTTTTTTGGAAAGATAAACAAAATCCACAAGCCTTTATTCAGACTAAGAAAAAAGAGAAGACTCAAATAAATAAACTCTGATATCACAAGGGAGACATTACAACTCATGCCACAGAAATACAAAGGATCACAGGAGACTGGTATGAACAAGTATATACCAACAAATTTGATCACACAGAAGAAATTGATAAATTCATGGATACATACAATCCACCATGACTAAATGAAGATTTATAAAGATATAGGAAGAAATAAAAAATATGAACAGAATAAGAGGTGAGAAAATTTAATCAATAACAAAAAGTATTCCATCAAAGAAAAGCCCAGGACTTGATGGCTTTATTGTTGAATTCTACTAAAACACTTAAGAACTAATATCGATTCTTCTCAAACAACTCCATAAAATTGAAGAGAAGGGAATACTTCCAAACTCATTTAAGAGAGCAGCATTATCCTGATCCCAAAATTGGACAAGAACACAATAACAGTAACAAATAAACTATAGGCTAATATTCCTGATAAAAATAGATGCTAAAGTTCTCAACAAGATACTAGCAAATTAAATCCAAAAACACACGAAAAGGATCATTCACTATTAGTAAGTGTTATTCCTCCCAAGGATGTAAAGATGGCTCAACATATGCAAATCAATAAATATGGTACATCACATTAACAGACCAAAAAAAAAAAAAAAAGATCATTTCAATAGATGCAGGAAAAACCTTTGACAAAATTCAACATCCCTTCATGAAAAAACTCTCAACAAATCAGGTTGAGAGTGGATGAAATGTATCTCAGCACAATAAATACCACATATGACAATCTCACAGCTAAAGTCATACTGAACAGGGAAAAGCTGAAGGTTTTTTCTCTGAGATCAGAAACAAGACAAAGATGTCCTCTTTTACCATTTCTATTCAACATAGTACTTATTGGAAGTCCCAGACAGAGCATTTAGGAAAGAGAAAGAAAGAAATAGCATCCAAATTGGAAAGAGGGAAGTCAAATTGTCCCTCTTTGCACATGATATAATCTTATATATATTAAAAAAAAAAACAAACTAAAAACTCCACCAAAAGTCTTTTAGAATTAAGAAAAAATCCAGTAAAACCACAGGATACAAAGTCAACATATAAAAATCTGTAGTGTTTCTGTACACTAAAGCAACTATCTGTAAAAGAAATCAAGAAAACAAATCCCTTTAATATAGACACAAAAAAGATACCTAGGAATGTACTTAACTAATGAAATGAGAGCTTTCTCCACTGAAAACTATAAAACTGTGATGAAATAAATTGAAGAGGACACAAATGGAAAGCTAGCAAATATCAACTCAAAGTGGATTGAAGACTTAAATGTCAAACCCCAAACTATGAAACTATTAGAAGAAAGCATAGGGAAAATGCTTCATGACATTGAACTGGGCAAGAATTTTTTAAATAAGACCTTAAAAGCATAGCAACAAAAGGAAAAATAGATGAATAGGACTATATCAAACCAAAAACCTTTTGTACAGCAAAAGACACTATTAACAGAATAGGGATAACCTACAAAATGGGAGACAGTATTTGTAAACTGTACATTTGACAAGGGGTTACATCCAGAATATAACAACTCAATAGCAAAAAAACAAATAACCGTATTTAAAAAATGGGGAAAAGGCTTTCATAAACATTTCTCAAATGAAGACACAGAAGGCCATCAAGTATATGAAAAAATGTTCAGTATCACTAACTATTAGGGACATGTAAATCAAAACCACAATGAGATACCACCTCACATCAGTTATAATGGATAGTATCAGCAATATGAAGGAAAACAAGTGAGGATGTGGAGAAAAGGGATCACTTACCCTGTCAGTGGGATTGTAAACTAGCACATTCATTGTGGAAAATAGTATGGAAGTTCCTCAAAAAATTCAAAATAGAACTGCCATATGATGATCCAGCAATCTTACTATTGGGTGTATATCTAAAGGAAATGAAATCAGTATGTTGCAGAGATGTCTGCACTTCCATGTTTATTGCAGCACTATTCACAATAGCCAAGATGGGAATCAACATAAGTGTCCAACAGTGGGTGAAGGTATAAAGAAAATGTTGTGTATATATATACACATACACACACATACACACACAATGGAATACTATTCATAAAAAGTATGAAATCATGTCATTTATAGCAACATGGATGGACCTTAAGAAATAAGCCAGACATAGAAAGAAAAATACCACATGGTCTCACTCATATGTGAAATCTAAGGGAAAAAAACTTCATATTACAGACGCAAAGAATAGAACAGTGGTCACCAGGAACTGAGGAAATGAGTGAGGAGGGGAGGATGCAGAGACGTTCATCAATGAGCACCAAGTTACAACCAGGAGGAATAGATTTTCGTGTTCTATTGCATAGTAGGGTGACTGCAGTTAACAGTAAAATATTGTATATTACAAAATAGCTAGAAGAGAGGCTTTCGAGTGATCTCACCATGGAGAAATGATAAACACATGAGGTGATGGATACGTTAACTACCCTGACTGGATCGACATACAACAAAAAATACATATGGAAACATCAAATTGTACCCCCAAAATATACACAATTAGAATGTGTCATTTAAAAAATAAATAAGAACTTTTTTAAGAAGTCAGAGTGATTTTTATTGGCCCCCTAATTGTTGAGGGTAGCCTTTGTCCTAATCTACTGGCCAATTTGGGTAATATCAAACTTTTAAAGTTTTACCAACTTTTTAAGAAAAAATGTGATTTATGTTTTAATTGCATTTTTCTGACTCTTCAATGTTTACTGCCATTTTCTGGATTTGGAGTTATTTATATATACATATATATATATATATTTGAGAATTGTCTGCTCATATATTTTAACCATTTTCTTTCCTTATGGACTTAGAGGAACCAATTGTACGAAATGGACACTGATGCTTTGTTAATCTGTCTTTGTCTGTAAACTCTGTTTAAATGCCTCTTGCTATATAAAGGAGACTAAAAACTGTGTTGTCAAATCATAGGCAATGCTCTTTTAAGCACATTTTCTATGAGTTGTGTTCTATTATTTTTCCTAGTGTACGGATGAGAACACTGAAGCACGTAGCTAGCAAATGCTAAACCAGAATTGGAACTTGAAGAGTCTGACGCCAGGGATACTAGAACATATGGACTTTTCTGTTGACTCTTTTTTTCCTCCTTATTGGCTTCTGAAATTTAAAAGCTAGGTTAGTAGAATTATTAAGTTCTAAGCTTCCCAGAATAAGAGAAGAAATTTTGTAATACTTCTCACTTCCCACAAAAGGTTAGGACCAAAGGTTGCAGAGTTTGTTGCCTTTGACCATAGCTCTGTCCTGGCCTTCTTGCAGCAATAGCTAAATACCCAAGAAGGGCATAGATAAGAGACTGAAAGTGTGCTGTGAGGGCATAAACTTGTTATGGGAACAATTAACAATATATCGTAAAGGTACACGTACACAAGCACGCCCTCCCACACACTCGCACACACTCCTATAAAAAGTTGGCAAGGAAGGGCACGGCCAGGTGGAAACACACAATAAACAGAAACCTCAGGCAGCTGTAGGAGATCTGATGAGGCTGCTCTCGTTAAAGTGAGGTTTGGCTGTCCTGCTGCGGCCTGCGGAGTTGACAGGCATGTTGAAGCAGCTTTGCCTGCCCCGGGAGTACTTGCCCGAGAGCGCTGGAATGAACTCCCTGACTCATTTCCTGGACTTGCCCCTGAGCTGCCTGTCCCTGTCCACCCCGGCATCGTTCCTGTTCTCTGTAGGCCAGTGAACTTTCTGCTCACGTGGCAGCCTCTTGCATTGCCCATCTTGCTCCTTGAATTCATCCTGTTGCTTTCTTTCACTCTCCTATCACCTCTTAGCTGGGTCCTTCCCCGCCATTCTGACAGTGTCCCCAGGCTTAGCTCGGGAGGCTTGCCATCCTGAGCCCTCAAACTGAGCTTGGGTGGCGCTCCTATTTCATTTTTGACAGAACTGTGACTCCTCCTTCCCTTCCAAGTCCCTCTTTGGAAATCTCCCTCAGAATCACAGGCCTGTGTCCTTGTCTCACTCCCTCATTGCACAGAAGTCTCTGCTCAGTAGCAGACAGTGACTTTCTCTAGTGACAACCGGTGACCCAAACATTTCCTGATTCTGTGTGATTTCATGAAAACATACCTATCTACTGTATCTAATCAGCTTATCTGCACAAATATGACAATTGGAGACCATGGCTTAACGTTGCTCTGTCTTCCCAAGGAACAGATAGGGATTCAACAGGACCCTTCATCCGATAATGCCTCAACCTCACAGAATGACTCAAATGATGAGAACTGTAGCTTCCACGCCAAGTGGGTGTTTCAATGTTCATTAAGTTACACTGGGTGAGTGGGCCACCCACTCTGTCTGTGCCTGGGGCTAGGTCTAAACCTAATATTTATGTAGGTCAGAGATATTTTTTTTCCCTTTTTCAATTCACAGATAAGAACGGCTCTCCTTTTTTTGAGCTCAGCGTGTTGACGCCAGAAAAATGTCCATAATTCTTTGCTCTGCATTGCTTGTTACACAACTGCTCGATGCAAAATTTGATATGTGAAAACTGGTTCTTTTAAAATTTTTATTTGTATTTTTTTGGCAGGCTTTGGGAAAGGCCCGTTTCCTGGCACTGAAAGTAGCCAGTCTTGGCGTGAACAGCCCCTGACAATTCCCAGCATATGGTAAGAGAAGACGCTTCTGCCCACCCATCAGGTAAGTGTCATCTTTCTGACTGGAGCAATGATAGATGTGGTGCTTGGAGAGCAGTGACTGCCGGGAAGGGTGCCAAGCCACCAACTGGCCAACACTCGTGAGCAGGTCAGAATGTACCAGGCCTCTGGGCGAGGCAGGCCTGCTCCTACCCTACCACACAGAGGCCATGCCCTGGAAAAGCACACACGGACAGGTCCTGACTTTGGCTGCAGGGTTGAATATTATTATTTCTTCTGTTAGAGTAGCTGCTGAGTTTTCAAGGAGAATGGTAGGTTTTCAGGCTAAATATTATATGAAGAGAGCATCGGCTTCCACTTTTAGACCAGAACCCCATGAATCGGCCCTCTGGTGTATGAAATAGACTTAGCTGTCTCAGAGATTGGGGACCTAACAATCAAAGTTTCTCTACCCACTTTATCAAAGCACTTTATCTTCAGCCCTGACTGTCGCTGTCATTCATTTGTCCATTTTGATTCTTTTGGAAATCAACTTGTAGTTTTATCAAAAACATTTATATATGCTCAATGTAGAAAAGTCAAATGATCCAAAAAGTACAAAGAAAAACATAAAGATCATTCAAATACCACTTCCTAGAGATAATCATGAGTAATACTTTGAAAAATAGTCTTAAAGAAATATCTCTATTTCCATATACGATATTTTATGAATGAAATTACACCATGCATGCTTGCTCATAACCTGCAATTATGATCACTTTTTCATTCAATAATACATTATCAATATTATTTTTAATGCAGTGTCAGAGACCATTGCTTGTGTGCACAATACTTACTTAAGCAGTCCCCTAGGGAGGACATTTAGGTTGTTTCAGTTTTCTAATATTGCAGCAATGCTGCTTATTACATCTTTTTCTCCTTGTGCAATTATTGCTTTAGGAAAAATTCCTAGAAACTGGATTGTTGAGTCAGTGGTAGGAACATTCGTCCCTGTGATATATGTCGTGACACTTTCTCCCTAAAATCTTTGTTTATTTATCTATTCCTAATAATATTGAATTTGATAAACTTAACATATTGATGAATTAATTTTTATTTGCAGTCTGGGGAAAGATAGCAGCTGGTAGTTTTTCTGGGATAAAGGTGTGTGCTAAGGGGAAGACATAGGAGCCCGTTATGGGGATATTGGCAGGGCCATTGATAAGAAGCTGGCCAAAATCTCTGCTGAAATTTTTTGGAAATAAAAACTATGAAGACTTCATGATCAGGAACCTCAAAGAGGATGAATGCAACCTGTAAGCACTCTGTTTTGTCTTATTAGCATGCTGCCTACTCTCCCTAAGACACAGCACATTCTGCTCTCTCCTCAGGCTTCCTCATCTTGCTTATTCTTCTTCCTTTACTTCAGTGGATGCCTTTTTAAAAAATTCTACCAGGATAAAATAGAAGCCATCAAAAAGGGACTTTTTCTTTGGCAACAAATTTACAGCTACAAACAGTGGTAGGTGTGTATAGATTATAAGTTTTTTTCTCATTTTATTGCATTGACTGGGCCACCTATAACAATGGTGAATCATAGAGGCAGAGTGCATAGATGTTAATGGGAATGCTTTGAATATTCCACCTAAGTAATGCTTGCTGCAGGTTTCTGATGCATACCCTAGCACCGTAGTTCTCACCAGAGGCACTCATGCCACTTCTACCCTGGAGATATTTGGCAATGCCTGCAGAGGGTTGCTGTTGGAACCTAATGGGTAGAGAGCAGTAACATCATTAAACACCCTGTAATTATATGGCCCAAAATGTCAATAGTGCCATGGTTGAGAAACCTTGCCTTATCTCATGGAACAATAGTCTTTATGGGAGTGAACCCTGGAGACACACTGCCTGGGTTGGAATGCTGGCTCTACCATTTACAAACTGGGGTTTAACCAAATGAGTTTGAAATTTCAGTGAAGCCTGAATTTAGTGTACATAGGCTACCATTGCTTTGGGAGATCCCTTTCCATGCTAATAGCTTTACAATTAGAACATAGCCTATGTAAAACAAGTAAAAATTAAAGGTAGAGTCATTTGTTGTCTGTCTTGATGCATGTTGGGAAATACTTTTAGAAACAGTTTGGAATGGGTTTTCTTTTACAGGTAAGAAAAAAAAAACATGCTGAAAAAATATGAATAGCATGTAAATTAGTTAAATTGAACCTGAGTGGAGAACTTCTAGATGCACACCTCCTGCACATTTTTTTCCTCCTGACTTTAGTCAAAGCCAGTGTGTTACCCAACCAAACTGGGGTCTGCTCACCAGCCTAGCCAAGCCAGACACTGAAGCCAAGAGCTGCAGCAGCAGAAAAGGGCTTTATTTTCAGGGTGCCATGCCAGGAGAACGAGCAGCTAACACTTAAAATTCAAACTCCCTGATGTCTTACAAGTCAGGGTTTTAAAAGGCAGGGGTACATTTCAGGCAGGCAAAGTTACAAATCAATACATGGAGATTACACACCAGTCTGGCTCCAAAAGGTGGGATATCCTGAAGTGTGTGGGGGGGGATGTAGGTGGATTCAGACATTCTTGAATGTTAAGATGCATGTGACAAGGCCCTCAGGGGAAGATTTAGAACAAAAAATGGCAGTCAGAGTTCAATTTCTCAGTTCTCGCTTATCTGCATTCTCCATCAGGTGGGGGTTTCTGAGCAACAACTCAAGAACATATGTTAAGATGCCATCTTTTAGTTTCCGTGGGGAACCAAAACACCTCCTGACTCTGGCTGGCTTCCAGGGCATTGTTCTCATCAGATTGCCCATTCACTCTTCAAGGCTAGCCAGGTGTCCGGAACTTCCCCCAAAGGAACTCAAGATTTTCCTTTATTTCCATGCGTGGGGGGCCCAGACCTCAGGGGGGTCTCTGTTCAGTTTCAAGTGTAGATAATTAATCATGTGGCTCCATGTCCATCTTGTACTTCTTTCATCCATTAGCCACATTCTGCCTGGACACTACAATGAAATAACACAAATAAGAAGGCCATTCTCTTGTTGACCAATGTGAGCTGGCTTTGGGCAATGCAACAGCTTGCTG
>RJWJ010004955.1:18608-71702 GCA_004363605.1 Indri indri
TTTTCAGATGCAACAAGCTCCTTTTCCCTTCAAAGACTTTATTTTCTTTGCTTCATTCTTGGCCTAGCTACCTCTTTTTTTTTTTTTTTTTTTTTTTTTGAGACAGAGTCTTGCTCTGTTGCCCAGGCTAGAGTGCCATGGCATCAGCCTAGCTCACAGCAACCCCAAACTCCTGGGCTCAAGCGATCCTCCTGCCTCAGCCTACCAAACAGCTGGGACTACAGGCATGCGCCACCATGCCTGGCTAATTTTATATATATATATATTTTTTTTTTTAGTTGTCTAGATCATTTCTTTCTATTTTTTAGCAGAGACAGGGTCTCGCTCTTGCTCAGGCTGGTCTCGAACTCCTGACCTTGAGGGATCCACCCACCTCGGCCTCCCAGAGTGCCAGGATTACAGGCGTGAGCCACCGTGCCCGGCCCTAGCTACCTCTTAATTCCACTTCACATCTAAGGGTTAAATGGCCCTTCTTTTGAGAAATCTTCACTCTAAATCATTCCCTTATTATCATATCAATAGCACTCTTTTTTTTCTGCTTATAATTTATAGTAAGTGAAAAAATAGTAATACTTATTTGTCGATTATGTTTAATGTCTCTATCATTCTTTCAGGTAGCTCTGTTAGGGCGAGACTGTGCCAGCTAGGAAACTGCTGTAAGCACACAGCTCAGACTGGCCCCTCAAATACCACAGGAAGTCTGTGATAAATTTGTGAATAAAGAAATGGTCATGTTGACTGTTCCACCCCAGAGTCTGGTTGTGGGGTTCATTCTTCCCAGAAATGCATTCCTGACTCCTTTCCCTTCCAGATCTCCCAGAAAGGCATTTTTATATTGTGTAGACGATGTGTGCTGGCATTTTGCTACCAAATCCAACAAAATTGAAAAGGAAGAGTTCACTTTGTCATCTTTAGGTGAAGAATCACTTCAGGAAACCCCTTGGTGACAGCCCAAGACACTGCAGCTTTTGTCTGAAGGAGGCAGCACGCACAGGCAACCCGAGCGCAACATGTCCCCAAGTACCAGCACTTACTGCCTCCTTGGGGGCTGCAGTTAGCGGGGGAAGGAGCCTGTTCTCTAAGGCCTCTTCCAAGCTTGGCCATTCTGCAGAACTCATCAGCAGAGGCACCAATTAGTGCTCATTAGAAAGGTGTTTGGGGTTTTTCATTTTTTTCGTTTTCCTGATGTGGATACCAGGCCTGGAACAAGTGGACTGAAAAACTAATGTGTTTCAGGAAAGGACACATTGCTGGGAGACAGCTGCTTTCCAGACACTGGAGCGGGAGGCTACTGTGGGATTTAATGAGGACTATGCCATGCAGACCCTGTCCACGAGGGAAGGGGAGGTGGGTGGGTGTGGCTGAAACTGCCTGTGTACCCCGGGGGTCCTGGTATACTCCAGCTATGCAGATCATCCTGCCACAGCCCATTGTCACTTCATAGAGACACCAGGTTCCACCGTATCCCCTGGTGGAAGAAATAGTTGATGAGGGATTCTAAAGCTGGGAAAGTTATAAATGGTTAAACTACTTACCCTTTTTGGGCACTGGAGGATGGGGTGGTCTGAGTAGTCTCCTCGATGGAGTCCCATCTGCCCTGCGGGTCTCGAGGGAAAGTAGGTGAGAAGCACGGTGCTGGAGCAACGAGCAACTGCGCTTGCTTGAATGCACATGTGCTTCCCCACTTCTGCCATCTATAGTCCTTTGCAGAGCAAGTCTCACTTTTTCTGGTGTAATTTCTCTTTTGCCCAAAACAGCACTATTTGGATGCACATTAAAAAACAGATGCATCCAAAAAGCACGAGGGTTGGAGTCAGAAGATGCTGGTTCCTGTCCAAGCTATCCAGTTCCTAGCTGCACGATTTTGGGCTAATCACGAACCCCCGTAAGCCTCAATTTCCTTAACAGTGGAGCAAAGGTAGTCATACCTGCTCGACTTATGCCACATGCTATTGTGCACACCAGCAGGGTATTGTATGTGAAGTTCTCTGCAACTCCAACGAACACTATGGGTATGTAAGGCTGACTACAGGGTGGACAGTTACTTTACCACTAAAAGCTTCTTTTTTTTTTTTTTTAAATAAACACACAGTTGAATGAAGCAAACATTACCCTGATGCCAAAACCAAAACTTTACAGGAAGCAAAACACAGACCAATATCCCTCATGAGCATAGATGCAAACATTCTTAATAAAATGTTAGCAAATATGCATACCCTTGAAAGACACACTACTGAGTTATACTGAAGCACAAATAACTCATAGCTAATTAGGACTGTCGGTGGTAGATAAGGGAGCTCCACATATAGAAGAGAGGCCTGGAGGAGGAGCTGGGGAGAGAACAAGAGAGACAGCCCCGGTGTGGGAAAATAGTCCCAGAAAGGAAAATCTAGCTACAGAACATGGACTACCTATGTGCAGTTTTGCCTCTGATAGGTCCTGATGTCAATCGTTTAATGACCGAATTTGAAATTATTGTCCGTATCTGAATTATTATATTTCTTCATTCATTTATACACTCATACACCAGCAAGTTTTATTAAATATGTTCGATATTTGCAGTATTGTGGTAGGCGATCTAGAAGATACAGAGATATGTAAACCAATCTTCTGTTTTCAAGGAGTTTGTTATCTAATAGGGAAGAAAAGAGAAACTAGAGAAATAAGTATAATACAAGGTAGTGAGAGAGAGAGAGAAAACCCCCTACGTTGTGGATTTCAGAGGAAGGAGATCCCAAGCTATGCCTTGGAGGTTGAGTCTGATTTGGGTAAATGGAAATGGTTGGGTGAGGCTGCTCCAGGTGGAGGGAACAGCACATATTAGGAGTTTACTTGATCCAGCTTCTAGGTGGGGCTTCAATAGGACATGTAACTCTCTGCTCAATGAGTCTTTTCTACTTGCCTGAGAAAACCTGCCTTCCTGCTTCTTCCTCATCTTCTTCTCTGGGAGAAGCCGGAACGACAACCCAAAAGGGCAGCTTCTTTGGCCTGGGCTTTGGAGTGCACGATTGGCACCCTTCTCTGTTTCCGCTAGTGAGGAGTAACTCAAATCCAGGTGTTTTCACTTCAGGGACTCCAATGGCTACAATACGCTCAGCACTTGGAAGGTAACAAATTTGCTATGTCACAACTGATAATCAACTCCAGTAAAAGAATGTCCAAATCAATTGAGCTTTAGCAAGGGCAAAGCGGCTGGACGCGGCGGGCTCCCAGCTAGCGCTGGCCGGGCTTGATAAATTTGCCCTTATTATGGCTATTGATGTTTAAATTTCTTCAGGGATGTTGTTACATGGGTGCCTGGTGGTGACAGAGGTACGCTGACCTCCTTCGATCCTTAATCTACACCTGTTAGTTGGCTCCACGGTTGCCTCTGAGTATACTCAGGCTTAAAGGTTAACAAAAGAAAAACAGGCCAAGTTTACGCGATGGCGGCAGTGGATCAATGCAAGTAAATAACCTTCTCTGTCTTATTTCCCCAAGCATTATTGATCCAAGTTCTTTGTTCTTTGTCATGTTTCTGTCTTCTTTTCCCAGGGGACACTCAACGATCAGCTTGTATTGGACATGTTAACTGGCACATTATGACAGCTACCATTTTGTCACTTAATGTGGTGAGATATATATATATATATATATATATATATATATATATATATATAAAATTTTACTTTAATGTTTTGTAAGCTATAGTCTGGAAAGTGGATCTCAGACATAAACTTCCTTTGCTCCAATTTATTTTCTTTTCTTTCTGTAGTAAGCAGGAAAATTCCATGCACCACTATCAGATGAACAAGTTTACTTATTTGTTTTAAATATCTGTCAAAATGGACAACGATCTAACGGTTTAAAGCAATCACTACTATTCCTGGTGAGCTGTGCAAGCAGATGTCTGGTCTGCTCCCCAGACCTGTTTTTCTTTGGAAAGTGCATCTTTTCCTTTCATTTCCCTAGGAACTTTGAAAGGCTACTGTCATCTTTCTTTAGTTTTCTGTGGGACGCTAAAAGCATGTTACAGTGATTTCTCTGGCCACTCCATCTTTTTCTCAGGCAGATTCTCATGGTGTCCCCAGCAAGATTTGTGCTCCAAGTAATGAGCGCTAATTTGAACATGTCTAGCTCTCTTACCAAATTCTCTGGATTCCATCCATATGTATATGTTGTATGTATATCAATTGCAAAATAGAATTTTCCACATAAGTCTAAACTTTAAAAATATTCTACAGGGGCAGGAAAGCTCTTTTTGTTAAATCTCATTATACTTTAAGGCACATATGTCTAGTTGAAAAGAAAAAATAACTTCCTCTTTGAGTTACAAAATAAAGCTAGGTGAATGACAAAATCATGAGAATGAGTGTTGTACCTCTTTTTGTGGATCTCACCAATTGGGACAGATGGTTTATTTCTGAAGAAAGTACTTGAGAGAATTTAAGGATAATATGAAGTGCTTTCATGCTGATTGTCCTGGGAGGCAAGACTGCTATTTTTAAGCTAAAAAAATAATTTAAATTAAAAAAAAATAGAACCCAGTGTCTGTAATTGTTACTCTGAACTGAGAATTTATTAAGTCAAACAAAATAAAGCCAATACTAGTTAGTTTGCAAAAGAAAAAGTAGTGTATTAACAACTAGATGGAACCAATATTTCCTTTGTAGACAACTTAAAAAAATTAAGCCAATATTGACGGTCTAATGTGAAACAGTGATTATCTATCGTCTTTAGGGTCAAACAACATACGATCTTGTTTCTTAAATTATTTGACCAAACAAACTTCATTTGCCCAGAGATGTATGTAAATTGTGTGCTTCTCTCTTTCATTTGTCAATCATTAAAGTGCCCCGTGTATATAATTAATACCGTTGCAAACTCCCTTGTCTCCCAGTTTCCAATTTTGTATTCTGTTTAATCCACTGAAGAGTCACCTTTTAAGTGATGCGTTGATGAAGTATGAAAGCTTATTTCTATCATTACCCTACATGCAGAAATCACTGTAGGCATTGCTGGGGAATGTGAAATTGGTTATCATTAATGTTTAGAGCTTTTCATCCTTGGTGTGCTTTGCAAACACTAATTAATGAATCCTCATGTAACACCCACACCAAATGAAGTTGTTAACAGTTCTGTTCAATGAATAAGAACCTCAGGCCTTTGGCAACTTATTCAAGGTACCTAACTGTTTCTGAGAGTATGCAGGGCCAGTAAGAGCCCTGGACTGTATGCTTTGGGTCTATATGTAGTGTGCTAGAGTGTTCTCTGAAATGGCAAATTCTTGCCTACCCCCGCCTTAGAGCACCCCTTATTATCCTTTTTGTTTCTAAATTATGTCATCTCTCTGTTTCATACAACCATGACACTGAAACAGCATTGAGAATATTTTATTTGCATATATTACTCAGGAGATTATGCCATATATTGTAGACATGATTTTGGAATTAGCTTTTATTTTTTTTTGAAATTTTTCCAACCACTGGCCCTCCCATGAAGGTCAGTGCAGTCTTAAAAAACAAAACAAAACAAAACAAAACAAAAAAAAAAAACATGATCAAACTTTGGACAGAAATAAAAATGAAGTCAACTGAAAGTATTTCAACTTTTGGATTTCTGCCAAATAACCTCTTCTTTTCTTCTTCTCTTCTATCCCTCAAACTGTCACTGGAAGTCAAAGGAGACTAAAAAACTGTTTTCAAAGCTTTAAAAGTATTTAGTTTTATGGGAAGAGTCTGTTTGGGAATTGTTTATCTCCCAAAGGAGAATTTTGTCAGTTTGCACCATACTTTTCAAGAAACGATATTCAAAGACACCATTAATGTAGAGAATGAAAAAACAATCATTACTACTTTTACAAGTGCTACAATGTTTCTGTTTATTCATTCTATTCTTTCCGAGATGTACCTTTCTTATAGAAGTATTGAACATTGAAAATAATCCCTGTAAAGTGTTTAAATATTCCCAGAGTTTACCCCAATCAAGAAATAGACCTTCAGTAGCTTTGCTCGGGGACCATGACAGTGCCAGACATTATAGAACCTTGTACAGTACAGCCTTACTTATCCTGAAGAATTGGAATAATTTGAATGCACAAAAATTATTTTCCCCAATATATCTCACTACATTTTTTAGACACTTACATAAGCTGTGAAAGAATGCACATGCTAAATAAATCCTTCCAACACACTCAATACAGTTGGGCACCTTTGGTTTCTTTTTACTGGTTTTCCCATGGAAGGTCGGGCTGAAGAATCCCACAGAGACAAGATGTTCTGCTGCATGCAAGTAGAGTACATACAACTGATATAACTGTACTCCTGTAGAAAGAGAACCCACAGAAACTAGACTTTATTAGAGCTGCATAAGCACGGTACCATAATTCATGTGCATAAGATGCATGTTAGATGATAATTATCATAAACATTCCCACTGAGCATAACCTTGTTATCAATATACACCATTAGTGCCCTTTTTTTTTTCCTGTAAGTTAAAGACCTGCTTATGAGTCTACCTGCTTATTTGTTTATATCAAGCAAAATGATTGTGAACTTCTTTAGAACAGAGACGGTGTTCTAAAGAACACAGTTCTGTGTTCGAAGGTGTTTATTGAAAGTGTGCAGAATGAAGACTAATCCTTAAAGCCACCAGTATTTATTTGTTATAATGCTTTAACACTTGTTGACAGTTATTGCAAATGGTATCTGGAAAATCAGGAATATACTAAACCATTAGACCAACTAGGGCCTTGACTCACATTCATGAGAGTTTGGGACAGCTCCAAGCATGTTTGAGACATGGGCCAGATCTTTAAGGACACAGCCAAAATTGGCCTCACTCTCTGGAGAGATTTCAGATTGGGCATGCCCTGGACTGAAACCCAAACATTCAGTTCTATTTCATGTTGAAGTAAATCTTCTAGACTGTTTGAGTATGGATACCATATCTATGGCAAACAAACAACATTCCCTAGGTCTTTCAAAGAAATAGCAGAAGAGGAGGAAATAATTGTTCCCTGGGATATTTGCCCAAGTTGATTCTGAACTAATAATTGGCCCACGTGAGTTTGTGGAAAAGCCATGTGGTGTAGTGCAGTGGTCCCCAAACTTCACTGTATGCATAGATCATCCAGGAACCTTGCTAAAAATGTAGATTCTAAGTCAGTAAATATGAGGCTGGGCTTGAAATACTGCATTTTTCTTTAATAATAAGCTCTTGAATGATGTCAATGCTGATGGTCCAAAGAACACACTTTGATGAGCAAGGGTATAGCAGATAGCTGTTGACATTGGAAACAGAAAGAACTGGAGGTCAATCCTAGCAATGCTACTTACCAGAGATGGGATTTTTTGCAAAATCTAAAACTTTTCAGGATTTCAATTTTCTCAATTGTCAAATGGCAATAACAATCTTCATAGCAGAGATTTGAGTATAGGACTGAATGAAATGTGGCATAGAGTAGGCCTACCTAGTTCTCTTAAGGGTTAAAAATACAACTCCAGTGGCTCTTTGAAGATTTAACAAATCTCTGACTTAGGGACATTTGTATAATCTCTCTAAGCTTATATATTCACATCTGTAAAACAGAAATCATGATCCGTTTTCTCAATAACTGAGAGTACGAATGGAAAAGTTCCTAATAATTCCTAGAGCAGAATAGATGTGCAATAAATATTATTATTCTCTTTCCCTTTGCATAGTACCTTAAGTCTCTATTCTGTGTTCCCTGGTGATGAGCATGCAAATATCATCAGACAGAATACTTAGCTAATGCTGCAGTAACAAATACCTCCGAAATACCCATAGTTAAAACAACAACATCAAAAACAGGGTTTTATTACATACTTGTGCAACATGTGCATTCTAGGTCAGGATGGTGGGGTAATAGGACTCTTTTCTTACAGTCATTTAGGGATCCAAGCTGCTGGAGCAGCCCCCATCATGAATGTTGCACTTGCCATTCCTAAGTGAAGGACAGAACTTTAGAAGGTCTTACACTGGCAATTAAATGTTCTAGCACGCATGACTTCCTCTCACAACTCGTTGGTCAGATCTAGACACATGGCCGCATCCAAACAACACAATGGGCAGGAACTACAACCCCACCATGTTCCCGGAGGGGAAATAGCTAGAACTCATTGGAAAACAACTCAAATAAACACCCTATTTTGTCTATCAGACATAAATCTTTAAGCTTTTCCATATTTCCGGAGCCATACCTACCTATCGGGCCATACTGCCTCTGCTGGGGGACGAACTACTCACAGCCAACCAAACAGCCACACACCTGGAGAGTCTTGATCCTCCCACCACATTCAGACTTTGATGAAATGTGAGGTCGGCAGTCTGCATCCTTAAAGCCATAGAAAGGAACAGATGATGTCAATCAGAAATATGTTTGGGAGCTAAACCCCTCATGGCGTAAACTCTGACCAATGGCAAAAAATAAAATTTCCCCTTTTGGTACCTTCTAGAAGTGACTAGGGTTTTCCTTTGCAGTATTTCTGGGAGAGTCCCTGATGTTTTAGTAGACAAGTCTGCTAAGTAAGCTCCTACATCCCCCTCTGTGGAGCTTCACAAAGCCGCAAACTACATCATGATACATCACTGTGAATTGTTTCCCATCTTCCTTTGCCTCGAGTTCCCTTTCCTTCATCTTGACTGACCTGGGCTTGTACCTCTCAAACAAAATATTGACACTTTAATCTTTGCTTCAGGCTCTGTTTTCTCAGTAACCTGCTTTGGGCCAACAAATCTGCTTCAGATTCTGCTTGTACCTGGCATCATTATGGAAGTCTGACCAACCTTAATATTTCTGATTCATCTTGGAGCCAAACTAGGTCATGTTAGTTTGGGAAGGGACTTCCAGTGGACCTCACTATTGCCAAATGATTGTTTTTGAGCAATTTCATATTTGACATTTTGGGTAGTAAATTTATTAAATTGTATCCATAACTAATTTAGTCATTATTAAAATCTAAATAGTATCTTGGTGCTTTTGACATTTTAAGGTGGCTAATTCTTTGTTGTGGGAGGATGCCATGCACACTGTAGAGTGTTTAACAGTATCCCTGGCACCTACCCACTAGATTCTAGTAACTTCCTGAGTTGTGACAAACAAAAATGTCTCTAGAGCATGTCAAATATCCTCAGAAAGGCAAAAATCAATCCTGCTTGTGAACTACTAATATAAACATTTTGGTAGCTTGAACTTTTCAAGGTAATTCCTTTTTAAGCCATGATTTAGAGATATCGAAATGATCTTCCATATTGTTACATTTAGCATGAGATAATTTTTATAGACATATGGGTGTTCCAACAACTTCTATAACATATATTTCCCCAATAAATTGAATGCAATTAATATGAAAAAACATGGAAGGATGCCATTATGAATTAGTGAAGATATAATATGAACTCAGTGTTAGATAGATGAGGCAGAAAGATAGATAGAAAAATAAACAGGCAGAGAGCACATTACACTATTTCCCAGTAGAAGCTATGCTGAAAATACTTTAAGAGCAGATAATGTCTCTTTATTGCATAGTCACTACATTTGTGTACACATGAATGATACTACATTTTTGGAAATTATTTGTTCTTTTCCGTTCTTTACCTTGTATGCTGAGATCTTGTTGGGGTTATTTTTTTTTTTTTCCTACTGGGAACTTTTCTACCCTATTGGGTAATGAAGAACAGTGTATCTTGTTCAAATTGTCATGAAATTCAAATGAAGAAGTTTAAATTAATGAGGTTTTACTACGCTAGAACATATGCTAAGGACTGATATCAGATAATCTCCAGATTCTGAACCAATAGCAATTATGTTTATATCTTGAGTGGTGTCAACCTGAATTAAAAATTGCCCAGCTTTATTAAGATCACCCATAAAAGACTTCTTAATTAATTTAGAGATACTATCAAATAATGTAGTTCAGTGCAGTTCCTAAAATGGTAACAGAAAGAGCACCCTTCTCTCTTCTACTTACTTTACCATAAATTCAAGGTTTCTTAAAGTAGAACTTAATAATTGCTCAACATAAGCTAGATCCAGTGGGAAAAACTCGTGTTGCACTTTCTTTGTTTAAACAATTGCTAATTCTTTTATCCCATAATAATTGTTTGTTTACTGTTAAATTTAATTACACTAATCAATTGCATAATCTATGTGCTCTACCTTGTTTTCTTCAATAGTAAGACTGATGTTATGGGCTTTTATTAAAATGATTCACATACTTAAGTGACTCTTTGCATGAACACGGCCCCTCGTTAAAAATGGCTTCAAAATAAAACATATGCATTATAATGTATGTAAATGTATAGCGTGATATCTGAAACATATGTATTATAATGAATGTAAATGTATAGTGAGACTAACTGGCTCTCTCTGAATGGTGAGACTCAATTTTTTAAAAAACTTTTTTCTTTATACTTTTCTGCTTGAATTATTTACCATAACTTTCTTTTTACCATTTTTCACCCAAAATTTTTGAATGTTCTGCAAAACATGATTTTGTGCTTATTAATATATTTTTAGTGAATAACATTTTTAAAAATGGCATTAGTTTCAAATATCCATGTAATCTCTCAAAATATTCTTTCAGGAATAAAATATGATACTGGATATTTGAAAATACTATGTATAAGTATGATAATACAACAAAGTAATTTCTTCTCATGCTTTTATTGAAATTTGAAATATTGCTATTTAAACAATAACTTAGGACTTAAAGGAAAAAAATGGAATGCTTCTATTTTCTACCTTTTTTTGAAATTTGGCATTCTGTTTTTCACTTTTTAAATCTTTTTCAAGTCTCTAATTTCCCTATATTGATATTAATTTGTTACATATATGCATATAAGCATACATAGTTTGTGAATAAAAGCAATCTATGATAAATTCTTTCAGGAAATTTTACAATTATATAGACATAATTCATTAAAGACATGACTATTGTATATGTATATATTATTAACACACATACTCATATATGAGAACTCAGTAAAGAAATGAATTCTCAGAGGACATAGCATTGACTTAAGTTATTATTATTATAATGTTATTTAAATACAGATATAAAACTAAATACAGATCTTTATGCTTATAATTCTTTTACATCTAAAAGTTTTAAGCAAATTCATAAATTAAATGAGTGTAAAACCATAAAGCCAACAAAATTAAATAAAAGTACATTACTTTTAATGTGGTGAATGATTTTATTTTGCTAAAATGGAAAAGTCGAGCTTTCTAGTAGAAATATGTAGCCTCAGATATGGTTATTCAATAAATTTTTCTGTGTAGTTCAGCTCCAATATTATTACTACAGATTTTGTATGTCATATAACAATCTGTGTAGTGTGTATAAAACAATTGTTCTAAGATTTTGTTTCCTATTCTGAGATTATTGAGCCTGAAATTTTATCCAAACTCTGCACATGAGCAATCACCAAACACCAGTTTTAAGGAATCATTTGATATATCTATACGGCTTTCTCATTAACTAGAATATAACGTTGGTGTTACTGCATTATTGATAACTGCGTTAAATGGATATCTAATTCAATTGTTGCTGAAACTGGGTATAGAAAATTTCTTCATTGTCTTTTTAGCATTACACCTACTGCTGGGGAAATGGCGCATGCTGTTATGCATAAAAACATGATCCGTGCAATATGTCTGTCTCCAAGGTGAATATGACATTCATCTTTAACACACTTTTGTTTAAACAATAAACTCAGATGCAATTTGGCCTTCCTTTCAGTTTAATACACCGAAAACAAAAAAATGTAAATTACAGCACTGAAATTGAGTGACAGAACTTAATTCCAGACAGTCCAGAATATGCTCATGTTTTGTTTATAGAATCATTAAAAAATTACAAAGTAACTGTAGGGGATTGTTATTTCCAGAAAATGGGTCTGTAGAATATGTCCCAGATTGAAAAATCCTACTTTAGTGGAAGACATGAATTTAAAACTCAACTCCTTTTTACTCACGGATTTGAAATTTTTATTGAATGCCTCTTATGTCCTAAGAGGGTGCTAGGTGCTGGATAAATGGAACAGACTTGTTCCAAGCCCTCCTAAAACTTACAATTTAATGGGTGTAGACAACAGTGTAATGAAGGAGAAATTAGACCCTGTCAGTTACCACAGGACTTTTAACAAGGTATTACTTAAACTCTTTGACCCTCACCTTGCTCACCTATAAGATGAGGGCAGTACCTACTCTAACTATCAGATGACAGTGGTTTAAAATGCTAAAGTACTGGACAAAAGGAAAACATTACCAGTCACATTTGCTTGTGACAAATTAAATCAAATTCAAAATAACTGCTAGTAAGACCGTTTCCAAAATAGTTCAACTTCCATCATGTACAACCATTACAGGCAGCAATGTTAATAATTTTATAGTTATAATTCCCATTGAAACTAGCCTGTTTGAACCCTAAATCCAAAATAATGATTCCAATGACATTATTATGTCCATTATTGAAATCAGTCATGTCTGGAGTGCGACATGGCATCTGTCTAGCAGCTGTCTGAAGCACTACAAATAGATGGAGATGGTAACTGAAAAGCAACTTCTTCAGCTGAAATTTCAGGGGAATGTTCAAGAGAGGTAGCACATGGCTTCCTAGCTTGGAACACCGCCAGGATCATTAGAATTAACAACCGTCCTGCCCTGGTGGAACATGCCGTGGGTGCTTTAACGATCATCTTGACTTCCCATCTGAAAGACGTCATCTCTGACAGCCGAGGGTCTGCTGCCTCCAGCACAACACATGAGGAATTAGTGGCCTAGTAAATCGTTGCTACACTTTTTGCAAGAGGGGGCTTGCTGGAGTCCGTTCGGAGCTTGAGAAGCTTGAACTGCTAATGCCCTGAGCTTACTTTTACTCCAGAGCCACTCCCCCACCATTAGTGGATCTGTGCGTAGGGATTGCTAACTAATTTTAATATTAGCTTAAGAAAAGCATAATTAGAAAGGTAAATCTGCTGAGGGGACAAATTATTTCTTCGTGTGTGTGTGTGCGCACGCGCATGCACGTGCGCATGTGCTTTAACCAGATATTCCGAATTTCGTTCATTCTAAGAGAGCATTTAGCACACAGTAGGTTTACAATGAATATTTGATGAACATATATAACATCCAAGATAATCAAAAGATGAATTTTAAGGCCTTACATGTCTAAATTTTGCTTGAAATCAGTTCTGGATGAAGGCAATGTATACATAATTTCAAATTATAATATATATATTTTACATTTTTAAAGCATTACGTATTTTTCTGGCTTTAAAAGCAGGATAAGTTTTCAGTAGAAAAATTAAAAATATAAAAGGTCACAATCAAGTGGATTAATAGCTATCAGTAATCTATTTATCAATCGATAACACTATGGGATTAGCAATTTGATGTATTTTCCCATCTTATAGGCACATATAGAGTTGAAATGACACATGTGTTTGCAGTAATATTAGAATGTTGTCATTGATTGCACCAGTCTTTTGGTGGTGGTTGTTGCTTTCTGATGCTACCAAAATTTGAATGTATTCTTACTGAGAAAGGAGGAAAATATTTTCCAGAGTAAGTCCAACAAATATATTAAATTAAGTTAAATGTTTAATATAAAAGCAAATTAGCATGTGTGTCTTTAAGAAAAAGTCTACTAAGCCAATAAGCCAATTTAGTCTTAGGTCAGCACAATTCATCAAGAAAGGGCATACAGGACTAAAAATGCTATAAAATGTTTTTTTCCCCCCCTTACTATAAAATATTGCTCATTTATGTCCCTTTTTATTCAATATCATTCTTCTGGCTTTGCAGCAGAAAGCAGATATGCCTGGAAACCTTATTTAAAAATTTGGGAGAAGAAGTGGAGAAAAGTATAATGATATTAATGTGTTTCATTAATTGTAGAGAGTGTAACCTCATTTACTCAGTTGCCCTGGGGAGATTGTTTCTGCTTTAAATGGAGAGCAACTGGTAAATTGGGAAGCAAGAGTTTTAATGCTTAAAACAGAGCTTCTAGTTCAGAGACAGAAAGTCATGTTCCAAAGAAAGCAGAGTCTCTGCTTTGCCCATTTAAAGCTGAACAAAATGTAGTGCAACTGAAGAATGCAAGGGAACATGAAACAGCTGTGAAATCCTGGGGGAAAAAAAGCGGAATTTTTGATAACCACATCAGCATTATCTTTCCCAGTGGTGGTTGCCAAAACTGTATTTGTTTATAGTTATTTGAAGATAAAGAACTAACTTTCGGCTGGGGGAGAAATACTGTGTTTCCCTGAGAAATAAAAGCATTTGAGATTCTCTTGCAAAGTCTGGAAAGCCTGTGAGATGAGACGGCCTGTGGGGTATTTCCTGTCTAATTTTGGAGTCCAGAGGGGTCATGATATGCTTCAGAAAAAACATCAATATTAAATTTTCTATTAATCTGGGAAAGTTTAGAGGTGGTAACGATACACTCAGATGCAGTTTGCCTGTGTAGAATTGAAGCTGGAAACCAGGGTGTCTTTGTCAGGCTGAGACTCTTCAGATCAGCCCTGTGGTTTGGGGGAACATGGATGGCACCTGGTTTGTGAGCCTCTTATTCATTCCCTTGTGAGTCATGAAGTTTCCCCCACTTCCTCTCCCATTATTTTGCAGAGCTTTACTTAGAAATAAAAAAAGTAAACTCTTGCATATGGCATATAGGATCCTCCATGATCTGACTTTTGTTACAACGACCTCCTTCCTTTTCCTTTACCAACATCTTCCTCGTGAACAAGCTATTCTAACTTGGTGGTTTGCTTTTGTGCTTTAAATGACCTGTGCTCTCTGGGGTGTGCAGATTAAACGCAGGGTTTTGTAACCCCTGACTGAGCACAGATCTTCCCACTCAGCAAGTCGTATGTGTTCATTCACTCACTCAGCTTCCAGGCTACTGCAGGCAACAGTGAAATTGTCAACACATATGCAGCCCTGGTGGATAAAAATGACTTCTTTTCACTTTGGGAACTATTTCATATTGCCTGATTCACTTACATGGAATATGTGTGTAATAAGAAATTGTCATTCCCTGTATATTTTAGAGGGGATGGTTTTAACAATGTGGAAAAATACCTAGGATGTGTGATCAAGCTTCAAATAAATGAGATTCCAGCACTTTTAGTGAATTTCTATTAAAAAGTCATGCGCACTGTTCAATGAGTAAGAATTAGTTCCTTTCTTTGTGGAGCTTACGGGATACTTAAAAAGATAGACGTGCCCAGAACAGGTAGATTTTTTATCAGACTGTGATAAGTACTGTGGAAACCTGAAGAAGGGTGCTTAGTTCTTACGGGCTTCGTGGAAATGTGGCAGTAAATTAGGACCCTGAAGAGTAGGTGGATATTGATAGATGGAGACAAAGGATTGGCACTATTAGGGGAAAGAGAGAGGGAGGGCAAAGACACAGAACTATCAGAAAATATTTGTAGCTAAGGATACCAGGCATTAAGAAGGATAAAGACTATTAGGAAAAGGCTAAAGAAGCAGGGAATAACTGAGCCCTACGTCTTCCAAGGGCATTGTTGGAATACTGCAACAATGCACAGAAACTATTGACGAAGCTGAGGAGATGGATCTTGCGGAGCTCACTGGTTTGTGATAGTGGTGAGTCCAGAAGCAGCTCAGCTATGACTCCAGGCTGGGGAGTCTGCGGGGCTGCTTGGCAATCAGGTAATACCTGGAGCCTCTGCCTCGCCACAGGAAAACAGAGCACATCTCCTGTGATAATACTCGATTTACCCGAGTCCAGGGAGCAGGATTAGGTACCAGGGGGAGAGGAAAACAACAGGACACAAGGAATGTACAAATTAATGAGATCACATTCTAGGTGGGGAGCTGTAACACCCAACATAAATAACAGCTCATTTGTTTTCTCAACAGAGAGCTAGTGGACCTTTACTGGATACAGGTACTGAGCTAGGAACTAGAACCACAAAGTTAAATATATCACTTGGCTTTGAGAATTGCCTAGTCCACTGGGAGAGACAGGTATGTATATAAATGAATTACAATATAAAAGACAATGATTTCAAATTTGGCAGTTACTGGGCCTCATTACACTCTTAAAAATTGTGAGCCTTCAAAGACGTCTTGTTTATATGGGTGATGTTTGTTAATATTTCTTCTATAGGCAATTAAAAGGGAAAATGTTTAAATATTTACTTACACAATTTATTTTATTTTTGTGGGTTTTAAATTTATTTAGTTTAACTCACAAATAAAGATTACATATATTTATGGTGCACATGATGTTTTGATATATGTATACGTTGTGGAGTGGCTAAATTGAGCTAATTAACATGTGCATTACCCCACATACTATTTTTTTGTGTGTGTGTGGTGAGAACATTTACAGTCTACTCTTAGCAATTTTCAAGTATACAGTATGTGCTTATTAACAGTATGTATTTATTAACATGGTACAATCACCGTGTCGTACATTAGATCTCCTGAACTTATCCCTCCCCGTCTGAGATTTTGTACCCTTTGACTCTAATCTCCCCAGTCTCACCCTTCTGCTCTGCAGCCCCTGCAAGCCACTGTTATACTCTCTACTTCTATGAGTTCAACATTTTCAGAGTCCACATATAAGTAATATCATTTTTCTTCTTATGTCTGTCTTATTTAGCTTAACATAATGTCCTCCAGGTTGATCCATGTTGTTGCAAATCAGGATTTTGTTCTTTTTTAAGGCTGAATAGTATTCTGTAGTGTATATATACCACATTTTCTTTTCTATTCACCAATAGATGAGATGCTTAGGTTGACTCCATATCATGGCCATTATAAATAGTGCTGCAATGAACATGAGAATACATGTATGTCTTTGACATACTGATTCCATTTATAAAATTTATTTTAAAATGACAATTATAAGCCCATCACATGTGAGTATCAGAGTGATGATGTCATCACATATCATGTAGTCTCTGGAAAATTCCACTGTATAGCTGTGAGAAAATGAGAGTAGAAAAGGCAAATAATGTTTTAGTTTTATTATGAGAAGATAACCAACCTTACAAATTTCTGAAAGGGTGTCAGGGAGTCTGACAGATCCCTGGGCCACATTTTGAGAACCACTGTGATAGGACAGAGCTGTAATAGAAAAAAAATGGTAAACTGCAGTTAGAGCCCAACAATATATAATGTATACTGTTTGGATAATACCAGATTTAATAACAAACATTACCAAATGCTGGCCCCATATTATGTCATTTGATATTCAAAACAATATTCTAAGGTCTGAATGTTTGTTTGCCTTCCCCACCAAATTCATATGTGAAAATCTAACCCCCAGAGCGATGGCATTAGGAGATGGGGACTTTGGGGAGTGATTAAGTCATGGGAGCAGAGCCCTCATGAGTGGGATTTCCTTATGAAAGAGCCCAGAGAGCAAGCTAGCCCCTTTCACCATATGAAGACACAGTGAGAAAGTGCCATCTATGAACCAGAAAGTCAGCCCTCTCCAAACACTGAATCTGCCGGAGTCTGGATCTTGGACTTCCATCCCAGAACTGAGATAAATAAATTTTTCTTGTTTATAAGCTACCCAGTCTATGGTATTTTGTAATAGCAGCCTGAATGGACTAAAATACAACCACATGTGGTATAGTTTAATATTAAATATCTGTATTATACAAATGAAAAAAATTAGTTTCTGAGGGTTTAAATAACTTACTCAGAGATACACAGCAAGTTAGTGGCAGGTCTGGAATCCAAACCAGGTCTGTCTTACTACAAATCCACAATCATGAGGCTATCCAGCAGGTCAGTATATAATTAAATAACAAAATTCAGTTCTTAATCAACCCTTACTATTTCCTAGTCATGGAGCTACATCCCTTATGTCCAACATTATTAACCCATTTAATTTCTACAGCAGCATCAGGAGACAAGTTCTGTAATTATCCCCACTATATTATATGCATAGTCCAGTCGTACAGGTTAAGTAACTTTCCTAAAGTTATAAAAGTAGAAAGTAGTAGAGATAGCATTAGTATCCAGATCTTTCTGATGTCAAAACTCAGTTCTTCACCACAACACTGCCTCCTAGAAGAATAACTGTCCTAATAAAATAACAATACAATAATAGCTAAGACGTACGTGTCAAGAGCAGAGCCCTTTTTATGCAATAACTTATTTCATGCTCAAAGAAAAGTTTTCTATATTTATCATCACTTTGTATAAGAGTCGTTGTTAATTTTAAAATATAAAGAATCAAAGAAGTAAAAAATCTGAATGGCGCATGAGAACTGAAAAAAAAATAATAATAAAGCCTTCTAGAAGTCATGGGTCAGGAAAAGGCCACACATATGATACAGGCTGGCATCAGCTGCCTGTTGAAAGTGGGGATGCCCAGGGCTCATCTCTGTTCTGGAGGAAGCAGTTAGCTCATAGTTTGAAAAGAACGGTGACCTCAATATTTCAAAAATCAATATTCTTCGTGTCGTTCAAATTCCGAGTGGTCCAATTTCTGCACTCCCTCTTCTTGCCTTCCTTCTGCACTCAATTTGACTACAAAGTGGATTTCTCCCCCTATAGCTCTCACTGAGGAGGATGCCTCAGGTTCTGCTCCTAGTGGTGAAATGTCACCACGGTCGGCTATTTGCAATGCAAATCTCCAGGCTTTGGCATCTGAGATTGATGTCCCTGGTACGAATGTACTAAGTTGCTGGGCTGGAGCTGAGTGGAAACGACACAGGTCTCTTCCCAGGCTCTAGTGGTTGTTGGAGGTAACAAAGCAGGGCTGGGAGAGAGACACACCGTGTGCCCTTTTGGTACCATCCATTAACCGCATGCGCTATTCATGCATCTAAATTTGGTTGGGGCCACCAAGTCTGGGCTGAGGGCAGATGGCATACCTGAGCTGGGGCAGAGGGCAAGGGGACTTTCCACAAAACTATTATGGAGACCAGTGAGAAGGCACGGAGCCGGTGTGGCAGAGCACCTGTCAGGTCAGACTCGCATTTCCATTCCTAGTGTTTCTGGGCAGCCCGAGAGTGTGGTATTTGGTCTTTGCAGGAAGACCGGAGTTCTTGGGAAAGTAGGCCTGGCTGCTGAGACAGGGCTGCAAGCTCCCAGGAAGCAGGGGGACTCAAAACTGGGCCAGGCTCTTGAAGTGCAATAAATTCCCAGGAAAGCCTGGAAATGACCTGGAAAAAAATAATCAATCTTCTTCTCTATGTGGCACTTGTTACAATTAAAAGAAAATCATTTTATTAAATTAATTGCCATGTGTGGAGAGTTTGATTTACTGACAATGATGTGAGTGGAGACACTCTTCATTCAGGGCCTGCAGATCCCAATTATGTAACCGTATCTTGGTTCATTTTTTTTAGTGAATTTTTCCTCAGACTTACCTTTCTGAGTATGCAGGGGAAAGAAAACTTATAACCAGTGAGAAATAAAGCATAGCCAGGTATCTTTTTCCATAAATTATAAATTATAAAATCAACATAGAAAACAGAAAATATTGGCAAAAGTAACTCTCTTATAGAGTCAACTCTTTTAAAGAGTGATGTCTAAATACTTAGACATAACAGTTGTGAACATTTGTGTATGGCTTTTTAGACACATGTATACACACACACACACACACGCACACCTTACAATATAGTATGAACACACTGTAATTGCAAGAAGCAGGAAATAACAATTTTCTAACATCATTTTCATCAGCTGTGAGTATTTGATTGTGCATATGCTCCATCATCAGACTTACTAATCCCCCAGAGCTGTGTGCTTACTTGGATTGGTTTGGCTATTTTAAAAAATTGCAATAAATATTATCATGCTCTCTCTTTAGGCAAGTCTATGATTAAACATTCCTATTTCTAAATATAAAAATGTTTGGATCAATTTTGGCTCTAATATTTTCTATTGATCTTTCTCATATGTGTTTTTAACCTCCAGGCCCCTTTTAAATAAAATGATTTGGAAGAACTTTTCTCTTTTGTTCAACTTAAACTTGGCAACATTACTGCCAACATCCAAATTCTGGCCACCTTGGGAATAGGCAGAAATGAAGGAATGCTGCAAATAATACGATTGTGGCACTGCTTGTTCTACTTTTTGCAGGTCGAGCATCTATCTCTCTCTATTAGTGTAGATAATGTACAAGTTCTGAATGTGTAAATAAGTAAAAACTTATTTACAAATCCAATGCTTAGAACCGGGTGGGTGTTTTTCTACATAAATAACATTAAAAATACCCACATGTCTCTCCCAAGAGAGCAAAACAAAGCTTACAGAACCCTTACAATAATGATATTTAACATTACTGAGCACCTTCTATATGCCAGGCAATTTATATACATCACCTCTAATCCATATGGACCCTAAATTATTTATATTTGTAATTTTTCACTGAAGGCAGTATGATGGAGTTATTTTTTTTCATTTGAACATCATAAGTACATTTACTTTATCAATTTCATGATGTATTAGAGAATATATAATAATTTTGAAATTTGTTATATGATTATATTCCATTTTGCCATGCACATAAAGAACTAAAAGAAAAGAAGTCAATGAAATAACATGGGAAACAGCCTTTCTTTACTGTAAGAGTTGGTGTTAAAGGATAGGAGGTGACCTTGTGAAGATTCTAAAGAGGCCCTTGGAAATACTTCCAAGGACTTTACTGAGAGTTAAGAGCATGATGACCCAAATCCTTCAGTATGTTGAATTTTCTTTATCAGTTTATGACACTTTTTCTTTGATTAACATAACTAATAGAAGTCTACTACTTGTCCTGTGTGATGTGAGCTTTCTGGGACTCATGGATTGAAGGATGACTCTCTTTCACTCAAGACAAAAAATTCTTATATAACGAGACTATGCAAGGGCATTCATGTATAGTAAACTCCCATTAAATGTTAGCTTTTAATTATTCGTGAATTTATAAATGCACATATATTAAATTACTAGTATCCTCCCTCCATACAAAATTCTGCCTTTTTTCTCTTGAATTCTTTTACTTTTTGTTTCTCCTACTCTCTCCCAGTGTTTCACCCCCAGCTCCTTCTTTCCCTCCTTTCTTTGGTTTCATGTCTCTGAGTGTTGACACTGGGTATTGGGCTTGCAGCTCCTTCCTTTCACATGGCTTCCTGACTCAGTGGGGAAGGCAGGGGAGGGAGGATAGGAGGATATATCCCAATAGGGACTCAAGTCCATACTGTAGAATGACCCTGCAAACTTCTAAACTGCAGTGGAAACCTCTTCTCTGACTATGGAGTTAGTATTTTTTTTTCCAGTCATTTAAAACAAGTAATCATAAAAACATGCATGCACACTTACCTCATAAAAGTCTTTATCTCAAACTATGGAAATTATTCCATGAATGAAGAACATCAACCACATCTATAATGTATCATCAATGATTATCAGTTCCATGTTCTTTAAAATGGTGCAATAACACATAGCACTTCCTAAGCAAATTAAGTGCAGAAACTTCTTGATTTTTACAATTATTTCCAATTACTTTCATCATCCATATTTACTTCCCAAGAAATGTTTTGATGATGTTATGGACTGCATGTTTGTTCCCCACTGCCCACCAGATGTACATGTTGAAACCTTAACCTCCAATGAGATGGGATGAGGATGTGGGATCTTTGGAAGGTAATTAAGTTTAAATTAGGTCATGAAGGTAGAACCCCCATTATGGGATTAGGGTCCCTATAAAAAGATATGCACCCTCTCTTTCCTTCATGTGAGGACATAACAAGAAGACAGACATCTGCAAACTAGGAAGAGGGCCCTCACCAAGAATCAAATTGGCCAGCACCTTGACCTTGAACTTTGCATGCCTTTGACCTTGGAGGTGTCAGGCAAGGGGAGGCTCTTTTCTCAAAGGGGAAGAGATGGAACAAGAAATTGACTAAGTCCATCAGTTTGAGGCCCCATGCATTACCCCAATCTCAGTAGAACCAGATGTATCCAATGGGGGATGAAACAAGACTGGAGTGGACCTATGAGAGAGAGACATGGAGAGACCAGGAATGAAGGTGGAGTATTCAACCTCAAACCTCTGCTCAGGTGGAAGGTAAACCTTTAGGCAAAGGGAGACAAAAGGAAGCACTAATGAAAAGTAGTATTGATAAGCGGCATTCATAAGAAATGGGTTGGATGGGGCCAGTCCTTCCATGATGGAGATCAGATAATTCCCATAATAAAACCTTACCACAAAGAGGGAGTTGAGCTTAAGTAGTACTAGAACATGTTCAATGACCAGGAAGGAATGAGGGCAGTGGAGAAAATGTCTGGGAAACTGACTTTAAGAGATCACATAATGAACAGTTGTAATGAGTTAACTTGGGGATATTGACTTTGGACCTCATTTAGAACTTCATTTTTCTTTAATATTTAATAATAGTATAATAAAAGCAAATATGTATCAATTGCTTATTACATGTCAGGTAGGCTTCCTTAAATCAAGATGCCATTTAATAATTCTAATAATTCTGTGAAGTGGGTACAATTTTCATTCCTCTTATTAATTGATGAATCTGTGCCTTAGAGAGTTTTAAGAACTAAAACTAAATAGCCTCAAAGTCCAACCGAGGTCCACAACCCCAGAGCCCTTGCCAGGAACCACTGCTAAACTTGGCATTGCCTATACCAACGTGTACCTTGAACACTCTGGTTTTCATTTTTAACCCTTCGTATGGAGGGAGGAATAAAGAAGTTTGGGAAATAGAAAAATTGAGAAAAGTAGGTCTGGTGGCCATCTGGTACATAGCCAGAACAATTCTCCTTCTGCCTGGCACAGAGAGTGGATTCTAAATTCCTCTCCACTCTGTCTGTGGTCTCCATTAGAGATTCCGACAGTTACTAGATAAAGTTAAAGACTCATGTAGTGATCTTCACACTAATTGGACTGTAATGTATAGCCTCGGTCAAGCACATCTTTCCCAGCCCTCCTCGCCGCAGACAGCAATCAAGCCATTTACAGAAGATGCATTGGCTGCTGAGACCCTAGGGTAACCTTAAGCTGCACTGGCCTTTTAGTGGAAAACACAATTAATTTTGATGCTGAAGGGCAATTAAGACTGGGGTTAAAATAAAAATCTTTTGGAACACAGAATGTCAAAGATTGGATAGGAAATGTTTTCCCTCACATAGTTCAGGGGCCCATGAGCATACCAACCTCTGGTTACTCCAAGTCAAGCTGCCAAATTCCCATTTCATTTCAGTAAATGTGAATTGAAATGAATAGCTGTGTTAGCTGTTTTGCCATCCTGAAATACCACTTATATCAACTATTTTACCAGCAGTAGGTTTGAAAAACACACGTGTGTCTAGACACCTGTTACATCCATACCCTTGCAGAATCACCTACACAGATTTTTTAAAACACATGCTCACAACCATGGTTAACACACCATGTGTTACAAGTTGCTCTATCTAATCTCAGCTCAGAGAAACTCTTTTTAGAAAAACGAATGTTTTTGTTTAAATAAAAGGACATTCCAGAGGGAGGGGAAAGATGATACTGTCACACATCACTTGGAAAGCAGAGATTTAGTAATTGTGTGATTAGTCAGAAGATTAAAAAGTAGAGTAGTATAAAAAGGCTGGGTGTGGATTTAAAGGACATTGGAACACATATTTAAGAAGTTTCTAACTACTAGTCAGTCAGTTAGTTTTTTTGAGTTTATTGGTCATGTGGGTTTCTTTTAAACTTAATTCTCTGTTTACATCTTTTTTTCCATTTGTCTAATGGGAATAGTATTTTCTTTTCAACTTGTAGAAGGTTTATTAAATGTATATTTGGACACTGATATTTTGTTGAATACATACATGCATGGAAAGTAGTTTTCCCTGTCTGATTATATCAATATAATTCAAATGTGGAGAAATGCTGGTGGAAATGCACCTTGGTATCACCCATTTGAGCTGAATATTGCATATGCTATAATCCAGAAATTATATGAGATATGTATGAGAATGTTTCTTGTAGCATTGGTTATAATAATGGCTAATTCTTGCCAAGGGTTTGCTATTTCCCAAGAACTAGTCTAAGCTTTTTATTTGAAAAAAAAAAAAAATTAATCCCCAAAACTACCCTATGTAGTCATAAAGTCACATAGAGTTACTCATATGAGTATGTGCTATACCCCTATGAAAAACCAAGGCACAACAGTCAAATAATTTCCCCAAGATCAAAAAACAAATAGAAGTAACCAAATATGGGTTACAGCCCTGGAAATCTGGCTTCAGGGCCCAAGCTGGTCACCACTGTGCTGAATTCTTATTAGTATTAGACTGAATAAATAGATGATAGTTGATCATTGGATGGAATACCATTTTGTTAAACTGTAGATTTGTATGCATCACCATAGGTAAACCTCAAATCAATAATGCCAAGTAAAGGAAAGCTAGTTTCAAAGAGAAACACATACATAGTAAGATACCCTTTAAAGCTGTGGTCCCCAACCCCTGGGCCTCGGACCAGTACCAGTCCATGGCCTGTTAGGGGCCAGGCCGCATAGCAGGAGGTGAGCAGCAGGCAAGTGAGTGAAGCTTCATCTGTATTTATAGCTGCTCCCCATCCCTGGCATCACCGCATAAGCTTGGCCTCCTGTCAGATCAGCAGCAGCATTAGATTCTCATAGGAGTGTGAACCCTACTGTAAACTTTGCATGTGAGGGATCTAGATTGCATGCTCCTTATGAGAATCTAATGCCTGATGATCCAAGGTGGAGCTGAGGCAGTGATGCTAGCACTGGGAAGCAGCTGCAAATACAGATTACCACTCACAAAGATGTTTGTACAATAAACATAATGCACTTGAATCATCTTGAAACTATCCCCCCCAAACCCCAGTCCATTGAAAAATTGTCCTCCATGAAACTGGTCCCTGGTGTCAAAAAGGTTGGGACCACTGTTTTAAAGAATGCATAAAACAATATTTTATATCTATATACATAAACATATACACATATACATTAATATATGTATTTATACATTCATATGAAAGCAAAATATGCAAATATAATTAGCATTAACACATGTCAACTTCAAAAGAGAGTTAACCTCCTTAGAGAAGAGAAGGAATGGCAATAAATAAATTCTTTTCTTTGTAAATAGAAAGACTAATCTGAAGCAAATATGGAAAAATATTAACATCTGTTAAATCTGGGTTGTGTGTACAAGATTTTTTCAGTATTTTTATGTTTAAAATATTTCATAGGTCAAATTTAAAAAGAAGCAAAGAGGTAATATGTGAGGGCCCTTTCTAAAAGCGTCTAGCTATTGAGATGGGGATTATTTATGTTCTGATCATCAAAAGTTAGCAGAGGGATTTGATTTCCAAAATGGCTGAGTCTGAGTAAGGACTTCTGAAATTCTACTCCTCTGTAAAAGCACATGAAGTCTCAAAATTAATTAAAGGCTTGCGATAATCTGAGAAGTGTTTATTTAAGAAGTCAACTGAATCTTAATAAGTAGAGTGAACTTAGTAGTGTTTTAACTTGCCATAATCCCATCACCCTCTTCCCGGTTCCACAGTAGCCTTGAAAACCAACAGTATCATAACTATAGTAGCTGTGAAAATGACTAGTCTAGTAGCCACTGGAGAGCCCAGAATAGTTTGGACATCTCTAAAAGCCTCAAAGAACTGTCCTCAGGGAATTGTCACTATTTGACCTGTTTGCAACTTGCCCAAAAACTCACTTTTGGTGCTTCGTTTTACTTGGCCTGACTTGAAACTCACTATCTTTGAACATCTCTACCCATAGAGTATTTGCTGAAAAAAATCATCATCAATTGTTTAACATCCCCATTGCCTAAACTGGGGATACCAGTTGGGGCTAACAATACACTGACCAATAAAACTGAAGAGGAAAACTTGAGAATAATATTGCAAAGGGGTATTTCAAGAGATATAACATATTCTTTGAAGTCTAGAAGGTCATGTGCACGTGTATGACTATGCACATTCCCAGGGCTATATGCATGCTCAGGAAAGACCTGAGAAGGCCCTACACCTTTGTCTCTGGTGGACCTTTATGCTCTGGACAAGGAGGAAGTGATAGTTAAGGCACACTGGTAGACTTCCTGCCAGAGCGTTGAAGGCATGCTCAACATGGCCTCTGAGTAAAAGTTGGGAGACTCATTGGTTCAAGGCACTGAAGGAAATCTCTTTCTATTCACTAGTTTATCATTAAGCTAACTGGGTTGACATCAGTGCCTACACATGACAAAAAATACAAACTTTAATGAAAAAGTTAAGGAAAATAACTAAACGACAACTGTACAAACAAATAGTAATACCACCAAATCATGGCAGGAAAGTGAATGAAAATGAAAGTGATTTCTAGAGGTAATACATTACGTTATTTTAAATGTCTAGTTTTCAGTAAAATATTACAAGACACACAAAGAAACAAGAAAGTATGATCCACACCCGAGGTGGGATGGGGGGTGAGGCAATAGGAACTGACCCTGAGGAAACACAGGTGTTGAACTTACTAGACATGGACTTTAATTCAGCTATCATAAATGTGTTCAAAGAAGTAAAGGAAACATTTTTTTAAAAAAGGAAAGAATGTAGACTATGTGTTATCAAATAAAGAACATCTATGAAGAGATATATATTAATAATATAAAAAGAAAAAATAGACATTCTAGATTTTAAAAGTATAATAACTGATATAAAATATTCACAAGAGGAATGCAAAACTGTATTAGAACTGAGAGAATGAAAAATGAGCAAACAAGAAGACAAGTCAATTGAGATTATCTAGTCTGATGAATACAATGAAAAAAAGAATAAAGAAAAATAACAGGGCCTCAGAGACTTGGGGACACCATAATGCATACCAACATATACATAATGAGGTCTCCAAAAGAAGAGGAAAGAGAAAAAGGAGCAGAAAGAATATTTGAAGATAGAATTGGGTGATTATGATGTGTCAGTGTAGGATCATCAATTTTAACAAACATACCACTTTGGTGGGGAATACTGGTAATGGGGGAGGGAGGCTATGAATGTGTGGGAACAGGGAGTATATAGAAACTCTCTGTACCTTTCTCTCATTTTGCTGTGAACCTAAAACTGCATTAAGAAATAAAATTTTAAAAAAGATAGAATAGCCAAAGTTTCCCAAATTTGACAAAAAACATTAATCTGCAAACCAAGTAGCTCAATAAATTCTAAATAGAATAAACACAAAGAGACCTATGTACAGAAACATCTTAATTAAACCTTTGAAAGCCAGACACAAAGAAAGAATCTTGAAAGTAATGTGAGGAAAGGGATCACATTACCTACAAGGGATCTTCAGTAAGATTAATATCTGACTTTTCATTAGGAACCATGAAGCCCAGAAAGCAGTAGGATAGCATACTCAAAGTACTGAAATAGAGGACTATTTATGACAAATTTTATATCCAGCAAAACTGTCCCTGAAAAATGAAGGATAGATTAAGTCATTCCCAAATAAACAAAAACAGAATTTATGACTAGCAGATCTGCTTCACAAAACATACTTATGAAATTGTTTCAGGTTAAAATGAATGACTATTAGACAATAACTTAAAATCATATGAAGAAATAAAGAGCACTGGCAATGATAAATACATAGGTAAATAATACAAAAGATGTTATAAGTGTATTTCCATTTGTAATAATTTTCTTATTCTATTTGATTAAAAAGTAACAAATGCATAAATCAATCATTATGAAACCATGTTGACAGGATTATAATGTTTAAAGATATAGTTTGTACATCAATAAGAGTAGAAAGAGGGGAGAGGAGATGGAGCTATAATGAAGCAAAGGTTTTATATACTATTGCAAATAAATGGGTATTAATCCAAACTAGATAGTTTTACGTTAAGATGGTAGTTGTAATCTCAAGGGCACCTGTTATAAAAAAAACACAAAAACATGCAGTGAAAGAAAAAGGGGAAATAAAATGATTTGCTATAAAATATTTAACATAAAAGAAGACAGTGATCCAGAAATATAAAAATAAAGAAATAATGCACAGAGAAAAATAAATAGCAAAATGTCAGATGTAAATCCTACTTTATCAGTGATTACATTAAATGCAAATAAACCAAATGCTTGCATGAAAAGGTGGATATTGACAGGATGGAGAAATAAACATGAACAAACTATGTAATCAACAAGAATTACATTTTATTTTATTTTATTTCCATTTTTTTTTATTTCAGCATATTATGGGGGTACAGATGTTTAGGTTATGTATGTTGCCCTTGCCCTCCCCTCCCCCCACCAAGTCCGAAGAATTACATTTTAAATTCAAAGACATAAATAGGTCGAAAGCAAAAGCCTGGAAACAGAAGTACAAAGCAAATAGTATACAAAAGAAAGCTGGAATTACTAAAATAATATTGCAGAAAGTAAATTTCAAGACAAAAATTTGTAATAGGGAAAAAAGATATTTTATAAAAGAGTTAATATATAGGCATACAAAAAAGAGCTTCAACTTACATGTAGCAAAAATTGAAGGGAGAAATAGACAAGTCAACAATTGTGGACTTCAACATTACACTTTTAATAATGGATAGAACAAACAGACAGAAAAATCAATGAGGATATAGAAGGCTTAAACAACACTGTAAGACAAATAGTCCTAACAGACATCTATAGAATAATCCACCCATAAAAGGAAGAATATAGATTCTTCTCAAGTGCATATGAAATATTATCAAGGATAGACCATATGTTAGGCCATGAAACATACTTTAATGAATTTAAAAGGATCGATGTCATGCAAAATATGTTCTCTGATCATAATGGACCTAAATTAGAAATCATTAACAGAAGAAAATTTGGGAAATTCAGAAATGAGTGGAAATTAAACTACATGTTCCTAAATAACCAACTGGCAAAAAAGAATCAAAAGGGAAATTAGAAAATGCTTTGAATTGAATAAAAATGATAATAAAACATACCAAAACTTAAGAAATGTAGTTAAAGTGGTTACTAGAGGAAAATTTATAGTTGTAAACACCTATGTTAAAAAAGAAGAAATTTCTCAAATTTCTAACTTTCCACCTTGAAAAAAAATACTAGAAAAAGGAGAGAAAACTAAACCCAAAGAAAGCCAAAGGATGAAAAGAATAAACATTAGAGCAGAGATTAATGAAAAAAGAGAGAAAAGAAACAATAAACAACATCAACAAAACCAAAAGTTTGTTCTTGAAAAGATCAACAGAACTAACAATTCATTACCTAGACTGAGTAAGAAAAAGAGAAGACCCAAATTACTAAAATCAGGAATGAAAGGAAGGATATCACTACAGACCTATACAGAAATGTAAAAGTAAAGATTTTGAATTAGTAATAAAAAAAAATTCCACTGAGAAAAGCCCAGGACTCTATGGATTTTTGAGTGAATTCTATTAAACATTGAAAGAATTGATACCAATCCTTACCAAACTCTTTCAAAACATTCAAGAGTACAGAACAATTTCCAACTTATTCTCTGAGGCCATTATCACTGGCAGCATCTATAAAGACTTAGACACCATAACAAGGTGGGATATATTCTAAGAATTCAAAGTTAGTTCAACATACTAAAGTCAATCTATGTAAATATACCATGTTAATAGATTAAAAGACAAAATCTGTATAATCAGCTGAATAGATGAAGAAAAAGCATTTGAAAAAATTCAATACACTTTCATAATAAAAATACTTAAACTAGGAATAGAATGAAGCTTCCTGATAAAGAGTGTCTGTGAAAAATCCACGAATGACATCATATTTAATGGTAAAGAGACTGCATAATTTCACCAAAGATTGGGAACAAGATATGGATGTCCATTCCCATCACTTCTATTCAATATAGTACTGGATGTTTGAGCCGGGGCAATAAGGCAAGAAAATAAATTAAAGGAATTCAGGTTGCAAAGAAACAAATGAAACTATTTCTATCTGCAAATGGCATCATCTTATATATAGAAAATTCTACCAAATCCACCACAAAACTATCATAATTAATAAATGAATTTAATGCAATTGCAAGATACAGGGCAATATAAAAATTCAATTCCAAAGACAAAATTTTTAAAAATTTTACCAACAAGAGCATAAAATAATAAAATATTTAGAAATAAATTTAGTAAAAGAAATGAGGCACTGATACATTGAAAACTGCAAAACATCATTGAAGCAAAGTAAAGAAAAAACAAATAAATGAAAAAACACATCCCATGTTCATGGACAAAAAGACTTAATATTATAAAAATGTCATTTACTCTTCAAATTATTCTAAAGAATCAATGCAGTTCAATCAGCATTGTATCTGACCTCTTTGCATAAATTGACAAACTGATCCCAAAATTTGCATGAAAACTCAGGGGACTGAGAATAGCTAAAATAATCATGAAAAAAAGAACAAAGTTGGAGGACCCACACTTTCTGATTTCAGAACTTGCTGTAAAACTTCAGTAATCAAGACAGTGTGGTGTTGGCATAGGATAGATATGTATATCAATAAAATAGAATTGAGTGTTCAGAAATGAACCCTTGCATTTATGGGGAATTGATTTTTTGATGGGGGTTCTAAGAAAATTGAATTAAGGAAAGAAAATCTTTTCAACAAATGGTCCTGGGATAACCGGATATCAACATACAAAAGAACGAAGTTGGCCTCTTACTGCAAACCACATGCAAATGTTAACTCTAAATGGATCACAGGCCAAATGTAAATGTTAAAACTATAAAATTTTTAGGAGAAAACAGGAATAGATCTTCATGACCTTGGATTAGGCAATGCTTTCTTATATACGATAGCAAACACATGAGCAACAAAAGAAAAATAGATAAATTGAACTTTAAAAAAATTAAAAATGTTAATGCTTCAAAGGGTACCATGAAGAATGCGAAAAAATCCACCATATGCAAGAAAACATTTGTAAGTATTTATCTGGTAAGTGACTATTTTGCAGGTATTTAAAGAATTGCTACACTTTGATAATAAAAAGACAATCCAAATATAAAATAAAGGATCTAAATAGACGTTTCTCCAAAGAAGATATAGAAATGGCCAATAAGTACATGAAGCAATCGATGCTCAACTTCATAGTTCTTAGTGTAATACAAATTAAAACCACAATGAGGTACCACTTCCTACTCACTATTATTAAATATAACCATAATAAAAGTGATGGGCAGTAACAAGTATTAGAGAGGATATGGAGAAATCGGAACATTGCTGGTGGTAAGGTAAAATGATGAAATCAGTTTGCCAGTTCCTCAAAAATGTTAACCATAGAGTTACCATACAGCATAGCAACTCCACTCCTAGATATATACTCAGGAGATATGATAATGTGTACCCACATGATAAATTATAAACAAATGTTAAAGCAGCATTACTCATAATAGCCCCAAAGTAGAAATAACCCAAGTGTTCATCAGCTGTTGAAACGATAAACAAATGTGTTATACACACACAATGGAATGTTACTCAGCCACAAAAAGGAATGAAGCTCTGAAACATGCTACAAACATGGGATGAATCTTGAAAATACTAAGAGAAAGAAGCCAGACAAAAAAGGCCACATATCGTGTGATTCCACATATAGAAAATGTCTGGAAGAGGAAAATCCATAAAGACAGAAACTTTATTAGTTGTTGTCATGGTCTGGGAATGGGGGGAATGAGAAGTGACTGCTAATATATATGGGGTTTCTTTTGAGGGTGACAAAAATGCTCTGAAATAAGATAGTGGTGATCTACAAACAACTGTGTAAACTTTTGTGAATATACTAAAAAAAAAAAAAACACTGAATAGTACAAATTAAGCTATTAAACTGTATGATATTGAATTATGTCTCAATAAACCTGCTATTAAAAATGTGAAACAGACCTCTTCACATTGAGATGGGATTCCTGTTTATGCTGTCCATCAATATCGATCAAATTAACACTCACTGCCAGGCCTCACACAAGCAAGCATTCGTGGCTCCTTCCCACCCCTTACTCCCCACCCTACCACAGTATCTGCTGCGTTGGGGTCTGTCTCCATCTGCAGCCTCAGAACAGTGAGTGCCCAGGGCAGGGGCACCAAATCTCCCAGCAACTTCACGCCATGAAGTTGTAGCTACAGTGAGACACTTCATGTTTAACCACAAACTCATACTACTTTGCAGTTCTTTCCAATGTACACATAAGAGACAAGAGTCATAAGAGCCATGCTGTTGTAAAATTTCCGCACCAGAATTGAAGGGAAAGCCGCCAACATTCTGGGGAAATTCCATAATAATGATGATGAGCTTAGAGATAAGAGATTGTAATAATTGCAAAGGTGGAATGGAAATGATACAAGTCTGAAGTCCCAGGCTTACTTGGATCTTTCTCTTAGAGCAGGAAGAAAGTCAGAGATTCAGAGCTTTACGTCTCACACACTAGGAGGCTTTGCATCATCAGAAAGCTGCTGAGGTTCATCACAAAAGCAGCTTCTAGAAAACTTTTTCTCATTAGTCTGACTCCCATCTCACTCTATTGCTTTTGATCTTAGAATTGCTGTTACTGTAGCCATTAGAAGAGATAGATACATGTCACTGAGTTTGTCTTTTTCATGTTCAAACCAGATCCCTGTATTAATTCTTTGTCCAGACTAGCTTGCAAGATAAAAATAAATGTATCTTTGGCAAGATAATTGGAAAGCAGGCTAACTAAAAATGTCCTTGTATAGAGGTGCTTAACATTTAGAGTATGGGAGAGTTACTTCCAGGTGTCTTAAATCATTGACATTACAAGGCTTAGGTGGAGAGAGTATATGACTAATCCAGGCAGTTTATGAAATGGTACTTTAGTACGATGCACAAGTAAGGAATTGAAATAGTTATTATTTCTATTATGCCTCTCCCTCATCTTCCTCCCTCCTCAACATCATACCCCAATCTAAAAGAGGCATGGAAGGAATCTCCCTAGAAACTCCGGTGGGACTGTGGCCCTGCCAACACCTTGATTTTGGACTTCCGGCCTCCGAAACCCGTGAAAGAATAGAATTCTGTTGATTTAAGCCATCATTCCCGTGGCGATCTGTTACAGCAGCCACAGGAAACTCACACACTTGATTCAACACCTAATACGTAGCTTTTTACACGTAGGTTCTTTCCAATTGTGTGGTATTTCCATTAACATTGAGATGACCATCACACCATCTACTGACCCAGGGTGGCATCTTTTCAAAATCTACTCCTGGATTGGTAGGGTGTCAGTCCTGCACTCTGCTTTAGACATGTTTTCTTTTCACAAGTCTGTGTGGGTTTAGTTACCCTTTAATGGGAGTCCTTAAAGCAAAAGTAATACCCTTAATCATCCCTCACTTAAACAAGAGAGTATTGACTTTAATAAGAATTAAACTTGTTAGGGCAACACTACTGCCTTGTGTTAAGGTTTGAATTCTGACCATAAGGCCTTGGATCAGTAACTTCATCTCTCCATGCCTCTGTTTACTCACCTATAAAATGGGGATATTAGCAGAGATGCAGTTTGTGTTAACTGTGTAAACTTCATGCTGAGTTCCTAAGCCTAGTTCTTGCAACTGCCAGACTTGGCTCTCAATACCATCACTACGTCACTAATTGAAAAACAATGCAAAAGAAAAGAAAAGAAAAACTATTTAGAACAAATTGATTTTGATCTATGAGTTCATCTGAGGTCTCCCTCTGCCAGTATGAAAGGGCTCAGCTGAGAGGATAATTTAAATAGTGAAGAATAGATCAATGCTGCAAATATTACCCCACAACACAAATGAATATAGGTAACTTCCACCACCAATTTTACTGCCCTCTAATAAGCACCTCTGGTTCTAACCTGACCACCGCTCCTTAGATTTAAAACATGCATTTGATCATGTTTCCACCGTCTCCTCTAAAAGCCTTTCTTTCACACCTCTCCCTGCCATTAGCAAGAAGTGAGCTACTCACTATGCGAAGTCTCCATGTCTTTGCTCATGCTGTTGATTCTGTCTGGAATTAGGAGCCCTTTTATTCTTTCTGGTGAACTCTATTTTTTATTTTTTATTTTTGGCCAATTTTGCAATTAGCACTCCAGTCCTGTTGGCTGGTAAACTTCATCTGCTCTGTATTTATTTTTAAATGACTTTTTTTTTTTTTTTGGTTTTGTTTTTTAAGCCTAGTCAAGTGAAACAGTGGGAGCAGAGAAGGAATAAAGGAATTTGGAACTGGTTGCCATCAATTAGTTGTGAACACCACTGCACTCAGAACAGCCAATAGACTATTTTTAAAACACTTCTATATTTATAGAAAAAAATTAGCAGAGAGTACAGAGGGTTTCTATATATCCCGCGCCCAGTGTCCCCTATTATTAAGATCTTACATTAGTACAGAAAATTTGTCATGATTAATGAACCAATAGTAGTACATTATTAGTTAGACTTCCTTAGTCTTTACAGAATGCCCCCTTTCTGCCCCAGGATCCCATCCAAGATACCACATTATATGCTCCTTAGTCTCGACATGTCTCCTTAGGCTCCTCTTGGTAGAGACAATTTCTCAGACTTTCCTTGTTTTTGATGACCTTGACAATTTGGGGAGTACTGGTCAGGTATTCTGCAGGATGCCTCTCTACTGGAATTTATCTGATGTGCTTCACATACTAAGACTGGGATTATGAGTTATTGGGAGGAAAAAAGCAGAGGTAAAGTGGGATTTTCATCACATCACCTCAAGAATACATACTGTCAACATGATTTATGAACACTGAGGTTGACCTTGATCGCCTAGCTGAGGTAGTATTCAGCAGGTTTCTCCCATATCTCTTACTCACTTTTAAAACTATTTAAATGCCACCACCTCTTTGAAGTCGTTGTGGATTCCTTCAGCCCCTTAGCAGGCCATTTAATCAATTTATTAGTCATTAATAAACATCTGTTAATCACTTATTATATGTCTGGCATGGCGCAAAGTGCTGAGGATGCAGCAATTTAAACATGCAATAAATGTTTCATGAATGAATAAATACATGAATTGATAGTTTTCAACAGAAACAGAGTATTTTCTGCTCATATTTAGTCAACATTTATATATTGAGCACTTCTAGCTTATGTGGTACTGTATTAGAAGCTTTAAGGACAAAATAAATTAAAGATGCAGACCTTACTCTAAAGAATGTGCTGGCAAAATCCAGTGCTCAGGGCCACATTCTCCATGATGCTTGTTTTTGTAAATAAAGTTTTATTGGAACACAGCCACGTGCATTCATTTATGTATCATTTATGGCTGCTTTTGCTCTATAGCAGCAGAATTGAGTAGTTGCCACAGAACCTATGTTATATGCAAAGCTTAAAATATTTACTCTCTAGCCCTATTACAAAAAAAGTTTGCTGATTCCTGTTTTCAAGTATTAGACTTGACAATATACATGGAAATTCATGATATTTGTTAGTTACTTGTAAAAATAAAATAGATTTAACTCTAAATGGGAGAGCTAATATAAGACCTTAATATACTTCTGTTGGCATAATTTGGTTTAACTATAAATCCAGAGTTAGAATTGATCACTGTGAATGGGAGTCAATAAATACATTTATTAAAGACATGTTATGGGCCAGCACCGTGTTGAGAGCAAGGGATTTATTGATGAATGAGACAGACCCCTGCCACTGAGAAGTATATATTTTAATGGGATAAGGCCACAATATCCAATATGGTAGCCACTATCCACATGGGTCTTTTGAGCACCTGAAATCTGATTAGTTTGAAATGAGATGCAATTAAAAGTATACAAGAGATTTCCAAAGACTTAGTATAAAAAATTTAGGGTGGTGTGGTGGCTCATGCTTGTAATCCCAGGACTTTGGGAGGCCATGGCAGGAGGATTACTTGAGTCCAGGAGTTTGAGTTCAGCTGGAGCAACATAGTGAGACTCCATCTCTACAAAAAATTACCCATGCATGGTGACACATGCCTGTAGTCCTACCTACTAGGGAGGCAGGAAGATTGCTTGAGCCCAAGAGGTTGAGGTTGCAGAGAGTTATGATGATGCCACTGCACTCTAACCCAGGAAATAGAGTGAGACCCTGTCTCAATAAAAAAATTAATGTCTAATAAAATGTTAATATTAATTACATATTTATTTTATTATACATGGTGATTAATAATATGAAAATAAATAATATCTATTATTAAAATAACTTTCACCTGCATTCTTTTCTTTTTTTAACTTTTTAATGTGGCTACTAGAAAATTTAAAAGTACATATGTGGCTCATATTATATTTCCTATTGGATAGTGGTGATCTAAACTTTAGAAATGTCCTGCCAATAAGTAGCCACTAGCTACATGTTGCCATTTAAATTTAAATGAATAAAAATTAAATATTCTATAATTATAAATTCAGTTCCTCAATTTAAACTAGTGACAATACAAGTGCTCAGTAGCCACTTGTGCCTACTGGCTACTATATTGGTCAGCAGAGCACAGATATAAATCATTTCCATCATTGTAGAAAGTTCTATGGAACAGGATTGCTCTGCAAGAATATGATACGGCTTCCTAAATGTTTTTCATTGAGAAACACAAATGGTATGCATTTGTTGTGTACAATATGATGTTTTGAAATATGTATATATTATGGAATGGCTAAATTGAGCTAATTAACATATACACTGCCTCACATATGTATCATTATTTTGTGTGTCGGAAACACTTAAAATCTACTCCCATAGCAATTTTCAAGAATATAAGACATTGTTATTAACTATAGACACCATGCTGTACAACAGACCTCTTGGACTTATTCCTCCTATTTAACCGAAATTGTGTGTCCTTTGACCCACATGTCCCCAACCCTGATTTCTTTTGCTGCTGATGATAAGCTCTCTGTCATGTGAGTAAAGGACTAAAAATAAGAGGAGAGGCTGATATCAGGCAACTGCATGTACACTTTTGGAAGTCAGTGTCTTCAGGTGGGGTGTGGCTCTTTGAATAGCCACGTTGGTGTGTTTACAGAAAACGGACCAGGAGCAGCCAGCAGATGAATGGTTAGGAAGCAAGAGAAGGGACCGCAGGACAAGAAAACAGAGACAAACGCTGTGGCACATTTAGTTCTAAAGTACTGTAGGGAAAAGTATGACATCTTAACTATGTTTTTTAAAATATATATTTTAGAGTATTTTGACTTGAGGACCTATACAACTGTGCTGTGTATTAAATGGATGAAACATCTTTCCCTGGATACAGAGGAAAATCTTTCTAATAGCAGGAAGCTGTGTGTTCTTTACGACCACTGTTAGTTTCAGTAGCAGATGTAATATCAGGCCCATGGTCTCTCAAGCAATATACTAGAATGAGAGCATCTATAGGTGTGGGAAAAAGGGAAAAACACACTCTAAAGGCAGGAAGCAGCACAGAGGAGAACTAGATCTGGGCACCAGAGGTACTCCCTGAGTGACAAGATTATGGGTTTTAGAGCTTCAGAGAATTCAGTTTGAATCTTACCTCGACCACTTTACTGTCCCTGGAATAAAGACATCTACACTTATTGAACTCTTACTATACGTCAGGCACTTTAGATATGTTATCTGATTTAACCTCCCAAGAACCCTGTGAGACAGTTTCCATCATTATCCCCAATTTACAGAGGGAGAAAATGAGGCCTGGATAGATTAAAAGTTACATTCTATTGAAGGGTACAGGCAAGCTTTGTGACCACGGTCAAAGCTTGACTTCCCACTGTTACATTTCACTGTCTCCCGTGAAGCCTTCATCATGTCAGCTAACCTTTCTTTAGACTCAGTTTCCTCCTCTGTAAAATAAGAATAATCATACCCACCTTGCAGGATTGTTATGAGTATTCAATCAGACACTGGTAAAGTATCTAATTGGGTGTAGGCATAGGATGTAAATGTTAGCTTATGCCTGCCTTAATGAGGCTAAGACAAAGTTGATATAATTTTTTAAAAAATATGTATCTTAGGAAAAAAAGACATACATTTCTCTTGCTTGTGACAGACAAAGGTGAGAGATTCAGCTGGTCGGCAACCTGCTCTACATAGTCATTCGGGGATCTCATTCCTTAATATCACATGGTTCCACCCTATCTGGTTTCCAGCAGGTGGGAAAGGAGGAGAAAGTGGGGAGAAGCCACATGCTCTGCGGTAAGGCTTACACCTGAAGACATATACACTGTGCATGCTCACACTCCGTGGGGGGAGAGCTCAGATTGTTGCCAAATCTAACTGAAAGGATGGCTGGAAAATGTAGACTTGCTGTGTGCCCAGCCCAAACACAATTAATATGGAAGGAAGAATAGATTATGATGCTTAAGAGGACCACAGTGTAAACTGTCAACAAGCCAGCTTCTCTTTATGTCCCCTGATCTTTTCCATTAGTGTTTTAGTTCTCTATCGCCTCAGTTCCATCCTCTCCTGGTTTCTGGGCCTGCCCTTTTTACGCAAGAGCTGGCATGAGGCCTCCTTGGGCCTGTTCCCCTCGCTCCACTCCAGGTGGATAACCCACCAGGTACCTGACGCTTTTGAGATGCCCTGACCCAGTCTTTGTATCCCTCCCCCATTCTTCATTGACAGTCAACTTTTCTGGTTCCATAAAGAGTTTCTAGGCTTTGCAAGGCAGGTTAATATTAATATCATAGGAATGTCCTTAAAAAATCAGATCTGGAGTCTCTGCCAATTCCACTCCTAAGTTTTGGTGATCTTGCTCAAATTACTTAATTCTCTGAGGTGAATTTTCTGCACCCGTAAAGTCCAGATAGTGTTTACTGTCCTTTCCTCAGAGCTTTTCATGTGAAAAAGATGAAGAATGAGAAAGTGTTTTACAGCTCATAACATATGGCACACTTTCACAGTGCTTGTTAAAATTACTATAACAAATAAAATAATTATAGGTTTTTATTTTGCTGGGTAGTAAGGCTGGCTCTAATTTTCCCAATTATGAAATATTCTATATAAATAATTATAAGATGTTATAAATAATTTAAATGAAGTATCTTTGTGTTGAGCTCAATTTTTTGGTGGGGAAAAAATATAGCACACTTGAATCTTGGACAACACAGCGTTGAACTGCACCGGTCCACTTATATACCAATTTTCTTCCACCGCTGCCACCCCTGACACAGCAAGACCAGTCCCTTCTCTTCCTCCTCCTCCTCAGCCTACTCAACATGAAGAGGATGAGGATGAAGACCTTTATGATGATTCACTTCCACTTACTGCATAGTAAATATATTTTCTCTTATGATTTTATTCATAGCACTTTTTTTCTCTAGCTTATTTTATTGTAAGAATACCATATATAATACATATAACATACAAAATATGTGCCAATTGACGGTTTATATTATCGGCAAAGCTTCCAGTGAATGGTAGGCTATTAGAAGTTAAGGTTTAGGGGAGTCAAAAGTTATACATGGATTTGCCACTGTGTGTGGGGGGAGTTGGTGCCCCTAACTCCTGTGTTGTTCAAGGGTCAACTGTAGTGTGTTTCTGTGTCAAATGGTAGGAATACTCCAAGTTTTTCTCAATGTATTAATAACTTGCTTTTCAAAATATTTATATAAGTTTATACCAAATTAAACTAATGAATAAGGGTTCCGATTTAACTGCACTCTTGCTTAAATGCAAATGGTCATTAATTTTTAATGTATTTATTTTCATTTAATATGCAGAAAATAGTACAGCATGGTTAAATTTCTTTGCATTTATCTGAGGATATTTCAGCGTATTTCCTTAGTATTTGTTATTCCTTTCCTTTGAATTGTTCCATCTTTTCTTAGTTGCTTTTTATATACTAGACCTTTTTATTTATTTATTTATTTTTGTTTTAGGTTTATTTTTTTTTTTTTATTTCAGGGTATTATGAGGGTACAAACATTAAGGTTACACTTCGTGTCTTTGCCTCACCCTAGCAAGGGTTAGAGGCATGCCCTTCCCCCCTACAATGTTACCCATGTCCTTTTAGTTGTGGGTTTACCCCCCATCTCCCTAATCCCTGGAGAGTATTACTGCCATGTGATCACCCTAGTGTTGATCAGTTAGTACCAATTTGATGGCGAGTACAAGTGGAGCCCATTCTTCTGATCTCGTGGTGCCTCACTTTGGATAATGGGCTTAAGTTTAATCCAGGAAAGTAAAAGAGGTTCTAGATCACTGTCGTTTCTTATGATTGAATATTCCATTATGATACAATATTCCATTGTATACATATACCAAATTTTAATAATCCACTCATGGATTGACGTTCACTTGGGTTGTTTCCACATCCTTGCAATAGTGAATTGTGCTGCCATAAACATTCGGGTGCAGATGTCTTTATCATAGAACGTTTTATGCTCTTCTGGGTAGATGCCTAATAGTGCTATTGCTGGATCAAATGGTATTTCTATTTTTAGCTCTTTGAGGTATCTCCAAATTTTTTTCCACAGAGGTTGCACTAATTTGCAGTCCCACCAGCAGTGTAAGCATGTTCCTGTCTCTCCACATCCTCGCCAGTATTTGTTGTTTTGGGATTTTTTGATAGAGGCCAATCTCACTGGGGTTAGGTGATATCTCATTATTTGTTTTTTAAACTCTTGAAAAACAAGATTCTCTGGATGCTTCGAATCTTGTCACATGGTCTGATTTCTCTCTAACAGAGCAAGGAGAAGGCAAAGGAAGGATCAGAACCGTGCTGATCCTGTCTCTAGCAGACTTGGATTTTCTTCCTTTCTTGTTCAGGGCCCTATTTCTCTCAGCAGAGCCCTTTATGGTTAGTCATTGCTTTCTCTTCAGAGAATTGTACAATGCTCTTACAAGTTGTACGGGGAGCCACTAACTAATGTTAAGTTTGCACAATGCTTTTTATAAATGTTTCTCTTAAAAAGCAACATACTGGGGAAATTTCTGGAAGGCATGTACAGCACAACTCTCCCTAGCAGCTGCCAGAATGTGCCGGAGGTTCCAGGGTTGAATCTATTGCTCCCAAGGATTGATTCAATTTCTGTTCTGTCAGCCAGTGTAACTGCAGACTGCAATGTGCTTCATGTTTTCATACACAAAAGGGATATGGCAAGAACAGACGGCAGGATCCAAAAGAAAATGTGGGCCAGTGCAACACCATGCAAATGAACTTGTTGGATGATCTAGTGTGTGAGCTCTATACAGACAAAAGGAAGCAGAGCACAGAAGCTGATATCTGTGTTGTTAAAGCAAATATATTATTTATTCCAAATATTCAAAGAGTTGAAGCAAAATTGAGGCACTTTGCTTGTAAAATAGAAAATCATAGATTTGCCTTAGTTCCCACATAATTTTTCATGTGAACTGAGTGCTAGCGGCCGGAGTAAGGGTGGGGGTGTTCAGTGGTATGATGGGCACAGACCTGTGCTTGGCTTTAGGGTGTGAGGTCCACTCCCAGTATTGCTATTAACCAGCTGTGTGACTGGGCCTGTTACTTCACTTCTTCGATCCACCTTTATCATTAGAAAAATGAGGGTGTTGCACCAGCCAGTGTCTGACATCCTTTCCAGCCTTCAAAACATGTCACTCTTTTAATGACATTTTGGCCCTTATCTTCTTTTTTTCTAATATTGTATTTTATTTTTGCTAAATAAGAATTGAGATGTCCCTGTTTAATCTTGCAGATATGCCAAAAGGGCACATGGATTATAGTAGCTGACATTGTGTTTGATTGAAGTTAACAACAATAACAACAACAATAAACCCTACCACAGAGGCTGCAAAATGTTGAAAAACACTGTTCCAGCACTTCTGAAAGCCCATTCAAGACGCATATATAAAACAAGTCTATGTACGGGTTTCCTTATTTTAATTTTGCTTTGTAGCTCACAAACAGTAGATTCTGGAGGAAAACTAAAAACCAGAGGGATTCACAAGGACCTCCACAGGTTCTAAGAGCACCAGTGGGTAGACAGAAGCTTTGAACTATTGGAACATTTTAAAGAGGCAAAGAAACCATACCTTCATCTCTGTAAAGTTATAAAAATGTTGAGATGATCTGCTTTTGATATGAATGCTATAGATTCATTGTATTTGAATCTATCCTGATCTTATCTCATCCTGCTCTTAAGCTCGAATGGGCAGCTATATAAGCTTTTGATTAAGTAAAAAGGAAAATTATAAAATTGGGCTTACAGGCAAAATATTTCAAGTGGTGGAGCAGGTCAGTGCAGTGCCTACCATGGAGAGGGATGGAAAGTAAGACCTTGGTAAAGATGATCTCAGTGCAACATGGTGTGTTCTACAATTGCCATTTTCAATTGATCCTCAGGGGGCACACAGAAAGGAAAGTCTGGCTGGCTGGTGGGATGGTTCAGGGGATTCACAAAAGGCAACTGAGGAGTTAACCTTTGAAGAAGGTGGCAAAGAACTTTCCAGGAATTTGAGTTCATCTCTGTAAGAGCAAGGGGTGTTAAAGACTTTGATGCATTTAGAGAGCCCCACACATGCAGTTTGGGGAAGAGATGATCAAGAGGAGAAGCTGAAGAGGTGAGCAGGGGCCCTGTGTGGGGGAGAGTCTGATGAGCAGCCCCAGAAGCATTAGCCATGTTTGCGTGGACAATGGGGAACCATCGAAAGGTCTTAGGTGTGACTGTGACATGGCTGTTTTTACATGACCCCCAGAGTAGAAAAGAATAAAGCATCTTTGTAGTTGAAAAATTTAGAAATAACCACTCTATGTACACAGCTAGCTGTTTTAAGTTTCGTTATTTACCAGCACATCACCTGTCACTCCATGTTAGTTGCCCTATAGCTCCTGCCCTGCTAAGATATAGCAGGGCCAAGTAGTCTGAGTATCTTTGTATATTTATGACTCATTTCTACACTGATTCAAGACTTTCTATTAGCCAAGACATTTCAATTCAAAGTTTGCTTTCTCCTGAAACCTTACGAAATTACTCTAGATTCCAAAGAGATATCTCACTTTTAATATGATGGGTATATTAGTTATCATTTTTTGTGTGACAAATTATAGCAAAGCTTAGCAGCTTTAAATAGCAAACATTTATTATCTCATGATTTCTGTGGGTTAGGAATCCAGGCATGGCTTAGCTGAGAGTCTCTGATTCAGGGTCTCTTACAAGGTTGCAATCAAGGTGTCAGCCTGGGCTATGGTCGTTTCAAAGCTCAGTGGGGAAGGACCGGTTCCCAAGCTCACTCACAGGACTCTTGGGAGGCTGAAGGGATAACAGTTTCTTACTACCTGGACCTTTCCAGAGCACTGTCACAACATGGCAGCTCATCTCTCCCAGAAAGCAAGAGAGGACAAGCAAGATGGAAACCACAGTGCATTTGTAACCTAATGTGAGAAGTGATAGCCCATTGCTCTTGCTGTATTCTATTCACTAGAAGACAGCAAGTTGATTTAACCTGTATTCAACAGGAAGGGATTATACAAGGTGTGAATGCCGAGAGGCAGGGTCACTGGGAGCTATCCTAGACTTTCTACCATGGGGTTACCCAACTGCCTCAGTTTCTCTAATATGATTGAGAACAGGCCCCTCGAAAGACTCAGACATGTGTTCCTCCTTCCTTACATGTGAGTGTTGCCCCCCAGTCTCACATTTCACCACCAACATCCATGTACCATTCCAGCTATCTTGGTCCAGATTTTAGTCTGCGTTAGGGCTATATTTTAGAATGCTGGTGTTTACTGCTGTCATCTGTAAGATGGGGACAATGATTATGTCCTCACAGGGTAGACATGAGGAGTGAATGGATTATGTATTAAACAGAAAACAGAGCAGTAAACTGTAAAGCTGGTGCTCGTGGACGTCAACACTGACCTCCTGGCTTAGCAGCATTTGCTCCTCTACATTTAAATCCATGAGTGAGAAAAGTTAAAAACAAATAACTGTGGAAATGCTCAAAACTGAGAATGTCTAATCCTGTTCTCAAATATCCCCTCGTCTACCTTTGAAAATTATTAGAATTCACCCTATGAGGCCTTCCACAACCCAGGTCTTTTATTGATCCAAGTGCACCTTGTTCTCTAGATCCACCTTCTTGACTTTTCAAAGGCCTTTCTAGAGCCCTAAGAGTAGGAACACTGGGACTCATATAACAAAGAACATTCCTCTGGAATGGGGAAACCACCCATCTGCCTTCAATCTTGTACCCTTAGGAAATTACAGCATTAAACAACACTCGATTCTGAAATCCCTTCATTTAACTCCTGCATGGCATTCCCTCTTATCTTTTTCTTATACCTAATACTGGGCTCCTCAATCAGATTGCAGCCTCCTTAAGTGACAACTTTTACATTTTTCTTAGGGCTCCTTAAACTCTTAAGGATTGCAAACTGTCTATAGGTACTCATTCAATCATATGTACTGGGAATTTAGAGTTGGAATACAAATTACGGGCAATCTAGTTGAGTCCCATTTCTGCCACATTCATGAAAATTCGTATAGCAACTTAACTTCTATTTTAATTGCTCCAGTTTTGGAGAACTTTGTACTTGTAGAGAACTGTTGTTTTTGGCAGTTCTACCTGAGGGTTGATTATTGATTATATTGAACTGAAATCCTCTCTTTTCTTGACTGGGATAGACATGGGACAGAACATAATATGTGCAACATTGAACAAGGCCATACTCTCTTCTAAATGACATTGCAGATTTCAGACACTTGCAGATGACCTTCTTGCCTCCTCTGTGTTCTTCTCTACTTCTGGTTAAATACCCTGAATTAACTTATTTGATTAAAGATTTTGTCCATATTCAGTGTAAATCCAGTGGAGTAATTGGGAATGATTTCTTCACCACCAGCAGAAATAACAACTAAATTCACTCTACTCCATAATGGATATACTATTTGAGATGAAAGACCATGGGGCTCCTGGGGAAAGAGACGCAACAAAGTAATTAGAAAAGCCACAAATCTTTGCTGTCATGGGCTTATAATTGAAGATACAGTCTGTGATAATCTAAAATATAGATATACTTAACAGTTAAACAGCAGATAAAAGTTTGGAATGCCTTTTGCAAACCTCTGAGCTTCATTTAGAACAAATATACCTTTTCTTCCTGACAGGCTGTTTGTATTAAAATATTCCTTTATTACTATTATTTATTTGTCCAACATGTATTTATTGATTGCCTACTATGTGTCAGGCACTGACTCCAGCATTGGGGATATGAGAAGGAATGAAAAAGCTAAGTCCCTGTTCTCCTAAAAATTATCCTATTGGAGTGGATACAGACAACAGAGAAATGAACGAGAAAACTTAATGAGGCTGAGGTCCTTTTCCAATTCTGTTCTCCCAGACAATAGGTGATTACTGATAAGACATGAAGGAGAGACCAGGATAGATTTTAGAAGGGACTTAGAAACTGGTCAAATGAGTTTATAGGGCTACGAACATGGTTCAGTTAGGGACAAAACCTCCCTCATGTTTGGAGGTGCCTGAGGGCCTTGAAATAGATATCATTAATCCTTACTACTTAGAAAAGTAGGATGTTCAGTCTCCCAAGGTCCTAAACCAAGGGTGAGGATTATTTTCTAAAAATCTAACTACTATGTATGTAATAATTTCAAAAAATGAAAACTGTATGTTAATTTAAAGTTACCTAACCTTTTAATGACTTTGTTGTGTCTGCTTTTTGTTGGAAAGCATTTGAATATTTGGTTGCAGCATGGAGGTTGACACTTTCAGTTGATACTCTAGATGGGTGTCAGTCATTTGTGACCTTAAGGGCATCTTGATTTGGGTTAGGTAGGAGAATGTAGATTAGCAGCAATAAGTGGTTGAAAAACGAGAAAGCGTTTTTCGGGCATGTTGCTGAAGGCGTGGGTATTCTACTGCATTTGTACATATTTCAGTTGGATCTTTCTTAGCATCAATGACTTTAAAATGTCATCTACTGAGAGCTCAATCAATTCCATCTGTAGTTCTTTAGGTGCTTTGGCAATATCAGTTAGGTGAGGCTGAAATGCTAATTTGAGTGTGGCTTTATGATTCTCAAAGTCAGTGAAACTTTCATTATATTCTCCAATTAATAGGTCTGTAACAGCTGTGTATTCTTCAGATGATTCACATATATCATCCTCCTCATCAATGACCTTTGCTAACTGGGGAAACTCTTCATCCAAAATTTCCTCTTGAAGAAAAAGTGTTTTGAAAATAGACAGGTTTTTTTTTTTTTTTTAAACGCTTGGATTTTTTGCCACACATCATATATAGACTTAGTTTTAGCTTGCAAAGAAATATTCAAGTCATTTTGATTAGGCATGATATCACACAGAAATGTTACATTCCTATAGAAATCTTCTTTCAATAATTCACATTGCTGATTCTGTTCTTCATAAAATTTAACTATCTGTTCTCACAGAAATAAAATTTTGGCTAACACCTGTCCCCGTGATAGCCAACACTCTTTAGAATGATATGGCAAATCCACACTGAATACCTCATCATTCAACATCATTATGTTACAAAACTGATGATGCAGTGTTGCATTTGCATGAATATAGTTAACAATACTTATAACTTGTTGCAGAGTGTCACCTAAAATAGTAGCTTTAGCACAGAGATTTTGCTGATGCAAGATACAACGAAAAGGAGTGAGAGCATCTGGATCTATTAATACAATACATTTTTTATCTGTGCAATAAACCCTTCATGTTTTTCTGCATGGAAGGTGCACCGTCTGTACATACACTCACTAAATTTACCAAATTCAGTACAACTTCACATTTATCTTGAAAGTTGTTGAAGATATATATTCCCTATGTTCTGTTCACAAGAGTGCCCAAAGCAAGTAACTCCTCGTAGCAAAGAACATCTTCTGTTATGACCCAAATGAAGTATAAAACCTGTGCCAAGTCACAGGTATCAGTTCATTCATCCAAAGCGATTGAATAATGTATATTTTCCTTTTGAAGTATTGCACGACATTGTTCTGTTAAGTTGAAGACTATTCATGTGGCCAATCAGGTATGGTTCCTTGAAAGAGGCTCCTTGAAAGAGGCATTTTTTTGTACTTTGAAACGTTATCAGGGTCTAAGCATCCTACAACTTCGACGATGCATTCTTTCACAATTTCTACATCACTGAATGGATTCCCTTTTTTACCGAGTATATAAGCTACTTTATAAGTTGCTCCAGCAGCATTATTTCCAGGTCTTATTGCTGCTTGAAAGAATTGTATTTACTTTTGCTTTTCATCTTTTAATTTCTTCAATAGAACCTTTTGCATCTTTCTCTCTAATTTAAAATATTTGTGGTCCTTATCAGTGTTATGATGCTCATGAGCATTGAATTTCTTTAGTGTTGATATTGCATTATTACAAAGCAAGCAAATCATCTTATTTTTAGCAGAAACAAGATAATATTGCAATTCCCAATCTTCATGTAAAAGATCTGAAATTCTTCCTTCAGCATTCTCTTGGTCTTCTTTGACACGATGGGCTGTTAAGCAGACAGAATTAAAAAATACGGTTGAGCTGTGCAACTATTCACACATTCCACTTCAAACAGAAACACAGTGCACCATTGTCAAAAGCTGATAACAGACTGGCGTACTCCACCTGTATAAACTCTCACCAACCAGACTCATGCGGTAGTGGTGCCAGTCAGGTGGGGAAAGTTAGAACTAAATTATGAGTGTAGCAGCCGTCAATTTAGCCGTATGGCTTACTAATATTCTAATTGTGCCATTTAATCTGTGAGGCTTTGAGGCTCATCTTGCTGGGATTTCTGAGCATGGACCGTCTACCAAGCCTATTAGCCCAGGCCTGATTATAGTATGTACAAGGGTAAGAATTTTTTTTTTTTAATGTGTTAGGAGAGAGGAAAAGGGGATTTGTCATTTGTCCACTGAGTTGCTGGATAATTAAAAATATTTTAAGAGGCTAGCAGGTTTAAATTGTATTTATGGTTTAATTCTTGGAAAGGAAAAGGGAAGGATGTGATTGTAAGTGCAGATAGCCAGTCAAGGATGAAGAAAACAGCCAATCAAAGGAAGAGAAAGTAGTAAAATAAGCTCTTCTTCATAGTTCCAGGACCTGCGTCCTTCATTTCTGGTATTTATCTACCTTTGCTTAAGGGCCAAAGACATTTAAAAAATTATAAATGAACAACTCAGATCAACACTTTATATATTTAAAGTGATCATAAATTACAACAACCCAACAACCATCTCCTTCGGTCTTACCCTCTTCCTATACTTAGTAAAGAAAGTCAAATTAAAGAGAAAGTAAAGTGGTATAGAGGCAGTTCACAGTAAAGATCAAAAGTGCAGTGGGTGGAATTTTAAATAGAATGTGTTTACCTCCACACCTGGAAGTTAGTCTTGTGTGTAGGGATGCCCATATTGCAGAAGTAGAGAAAAACCAGTGATTTGTAGAAGTGTTTACTAAGCACAAATATATATATATATAAAATGAAGGTAAATAAATCACAGGTTCAACTGAATCAAGAAAAAGAACAATGCCAGAATTTAAGGAAAGTAGAAGGGAGGAGATAATATAGATACAAGCAGATATCGATGAATTAAAAGAGCAATAAAATTTGCTTAGTCTGAAATGGGCTTTCAAAAGCCCAAAAACCCCTAAGATTAGGTTCTTGAAAACATCTCTGTTATTGAGAAGAAAGGACAGAAATACGTAGGAATGAAAAACATCCTATCTATGAAAGGAATCAATAGAATCATATGAAAAAAATATCATTTCAATTTGTTAAAATAAATGATTTTCTACAAAGAAACTAAATTGTACAAATTGACTTGAGAATAGATAAAAACTTTTTGTCCAACAATTCTGGAAGAAATTTTAAAATTTGTCAAAATACAGCATCTAATGTCCACCACATTTCCAAGCAAAGGCACATAACTTAGATGGTATTTCGTGTAGGTCTTACATAGCTCAAGCAGGAGATACTTATGCTACTTTTCAGAGGTGAGAAAAATATAGACAACTTTACAATTATTATCATGAGGTAACAAACCCCACTAACAAGACAAATCACTCTCACGCTTGAGTACAGATAGAAAATCAAGTTTCTATAATTAAAGAATATTAAGGCAATAGCATTTTAAGTGACTGATAGTCCATGCTAAAGTAGGGTTTATCCTATGTATATAAAGATCATTTAATGTGAGAAAATCTATTAATATGCTATATTATCAATATATCAAAACGGAAACACCTTTATTTATCTCAAAATCTGCCAAAAGGCAACACACATTTGGAATACAACTTTCAAAAAATATGTTAATTGAATATTTCTTAAGTGTGATAAATAATATATTTTGATAAAATAAGAAGTCAATATTATACCTAACTGTAACACACTAGAGACATGCCCATTAAGGTCAAGAAAAGGAATTTCAACTATCTCCATTATTGTGCAACATTGTTCTTCAGATGTGAATAAGAACAACAAGATGAGAAAACTATATACGTACATATACACATAATAGATATATAATTAAATATATACAAAATGAGAAAAAATAATGATCATCATTTGCAGATAGTATCATTGTCTAGCTGGAAAATTGAAAATAATTAACTGCAAAAACAATTAACTACTGGAATTAATGAGAATTTGTAAAATGTCCAGTTATAAAGTTAACATAATGAAACAAACACTTCTTCCTATTGATTAACAATGTGTTATACTCTAAAATAAAAAAGGTATAATTTACTGTAAAATCAAAATTATAAAATGTCTAGAAATACTTCTATCAGTAAGTCTTTTTAGAAACCATTCAAATAAAATTACAAAATTTTTTCTGACACTTGAAAAGTCTTAAATGGTGAAACATAAAACACTGTAGTACAGAAACTAAATGATAAATGAACGTCAATTATCTGCAAGGTAATTTATAAAGAAAATAAATACAATTCCATTTAAGATCATAAAATGATTTATTTGGATATTGAGTATTTGACAAAATATTCTAAATTTTACCTGTAATATTGATTGTTAGAAGAGCCAGAATCTTTTTAAGTGAAAAAATTGAGAGAGCTACCGAAGTTCAATTTCTTGTTCTAAACATTTTAAACGAAAATTAGATATACATATATGCATATGTGTTCGAGCATATATGTGCTATTCATTGGCTTATACATTGGTGTGTTTATGTCTGTGTACTATATATGTTTCTATTTATTGGTAGGAATGAACCTTGGTGTGGTTTTTTTGGAAGGCATCTTGTGTACCCATTGGTGCACCATTTCTCTCTTTAGGAATTTGTCCTAAGAAAATATTCATAAACATTTATAATGTTATAGCTAGAAATATGTCCATCCTTGTGTAGTTTATAGCAGGTCAAAATTAGAAAAAAAAAATAACTAAGCCTTCAAATACAGAGTATTTTATTAAATCAGGATACATTTTTAAAATAGAATATCATGCAAACACTAAAACCAATATATAACAATATTTAATGAAAAGGATGTTCTCATAAGGAATATGAAATGCATAAGTAAGGAGACCAATACAAAGCCAACTTTTAGAACTATCCTTTTTTCAGTTAACTTACAAGCGCCCTAATCAGAAAAAAACCCACGATTTTAAGGAATGTTGCTACAGCTAACAAAAACTTCAAGTGATCTCTTTTATAATCCCCTTTAGTTTATTCACAGGAAGTTCTGATCTTACTCTTAGGCAAATCCTTGCAGCTGGCAGGGCCTTGGCTACATTTATTTGCCTTCTAAATGTATTGGGATAATGAGGATCTGAGATGAAAAGGGAAAGTGGGAAATGTGGCCAGAGAAAAAGATTTGAGGAAGGCAGAGAAAGTTGACACCAAAACAAATTGACCAAGTGTATAGAACTGGGCACAGAGAGACATTGAAGATGCCTCCCAGGATTCTTACAAGTATTACCCGCAGCTCACAGCACTGACCTCCTACAAGCACCTTTACCAGCCTTTGCCACTAACTCAACACAGCCCTGATCCTGCCTGCCTGAAGCCCTGCCCTGACTAGGCCACCACATGTACCCAGCTACTGGGGCATGGGCTCCTGTTTGGTGGGCAGGCGAACTGGGAGGAAGCAGAGAAGTCATTACATAGCCAGTGTCTCAATTTGGGATTTTGAATCCATTTGTCCATAAGTTATTTTTTAACCCATATTTAGTTTTTGAGAACAATTGGTATTATTTCTGTTATATAATGTTCTGTGCTAAGTGAGCTTTTCCGAACTTAACTGCTATGCATATGCAAACCCCACCGCCATGGGAAAGAACTCAGAGTTCTAAGTATTTGGTAGATTGGGGGTTATTTGGTTTGTACTATTTAAAAATATAAAGGCATAATATTTAAGTTGAGGGCAGAATGGTAAGACTCAATTGCTATTATATCCACAGTAAAATGATCAAGTTCACAATGTAGAAAGTAATTCATCAAGATGTAATTTACACCTAAAAAATGTACCCAAGTGTTGATTCAATAATCTTATTCTAAGTAATGGGGAATCTAAGATTCCTTAAGAGGTCGATAAAAGAAAATGTTCTCTTGAACATCATTTATAAACAAACAAACAAACTTAGATATTCAGTAATAGAGGATTACTTACACAAACCATGCAATAGTCTATATTGGAGTATTATGCAGCTACCCCAAATATTTGAGTGACTATGATATCAAGGAGATTTATGCTATAATACTAAATAAAATATGCAAAATTACATGTACACTATAATCTCAACTTTGAAAAATATCTCTGGGAAAAATATTAGCAAGAATTATAGCAAAAAAAAAAAAAAGAATTGTAGCAAATAGGTAAATATTTTTTTTCTCATTCTGGGTAGGGGTGTCAAATCCCAGCTCCCCTGTTGATAACTTGATAACCTGCATATGAAGCCAGACTTACCATCTGGAAAAGAGTTGGTCCTCAATGACACCCACTGAGTATTGTCATGCCAGGCACCTAGCATGCATCTTTTGGTTCTCTTAGGCATCCTACAATGTCGGTGCTCCGGGTAAGTTTATGTTGCAATGGACACAGTGAGTCTTAAAGGGGCTAAGCAGTTTTCACGGAGACTCACCAATATCGAGGGACAGAGCTGGGATTAAATCGGGGTCTGTTCAAATCCAATCCTCAGTGCCTCTTGCTCACCCAATACATAAGTCCAAAGTATGGGTATGTTTGCATTTATAAGTGGCTTTTATTTTTATTGTTGATACTTTTGTGTTTTTTTCTGAATTTTCTAATATGGGTATCTGTTTTGCTTCTAAGGTCAAAAGGAAGTCTTTGTTTTTGTTTCAATAAGAAAGTTATAGAATTAACATAAAAAGCTGGGTAAATGTGGGGCAGGTAAACAGCACGGAAAGCTGTAAGCTCTCTGCTACCCAGACAATTCAGCTTCATACAGCACTGCCTTGCCAAATGTTTCAGAGGTGCATAAAATTTTAAAATTTTACTATCCCATTCCTACTATAAGAGCCACAAATCGGATCAATATGTGTTTTGCGATACTTTTTGACCTGAAAATGTGGCCTTTAGACAATGGTCTGGTTAATGTCTTTGAAATGCCTGGTCCATTTGTTTTGACGAAGGCTGCAGAAAGGTTGGCATGTTTTGTCCTGTTTTGTTTGCTTTATTTGGATGCCTAGTGCACCTTCTGTGGGCTGGGACTTGGCCCTGGTTGAAGAGGAAGAGCAGCTGGACGGGACAGGAAGTCGGAAGCCCTGGATGAGCCTCCCAGCCACCTACTTAACCTCTCACTGCCTCATTATTCTCCTCTATAAAATACTTTCACTACGTGTCCTTGAATTAAGCAATGGAGAAGATAACTTTCTACATTTAAAGTAGATGCAAAAGACTACTCTGCGCTCTTACTTGTTCATGTATCTGCTTCACCTCGACCCTCTTTCTTCTCTCTCTCTCTCTTACTGTCTCTCTCCCTCCTCTTTCTTTCTTTCCCTTTAACTCTGGCCCCAAGGCCTAGGCTTCGCTGCAGGAAATGGTCACAGTGCAGGATTGCTGCTTCTGACCTGGAGCAGGCGCTGGGTTGGTTAAGACACTTCTTCGCAAGGTCTAATTTATTTTTCACTACTACTCATGTTTACAGGGCCCTCCCTTAAGCAAACGTTACCTTTCATGTGTTATTCCATTAATTCTGACACTTAGAGAGTGCCAATAAATCAAAGACTTT